>ML811471.1:90240-103314 GCA_009831015.1 Picea engelmannii
AAAAAAAACAATTTCATTTTTAAAGATTATAAAATTGAAATATCTTTTTATTCCAATAAACACAACTCTCAACTCTTTTCATTGAATACAACTAACTAAAACTCTTATCATTATTTTCACAAAATTAGTATAAAAACCACGTCACATTCAAACTCCTTAAACATTAAAGCTTCAAACTCCTTAAAAATTAAAGCTAAAGTTAGTCATTGCTATATTTTTTTTTATACTCCTCGGGTTATACTAAATCTTGGAAGCAGTTTTCAAGTTTCTACTTCCATTTATCAAGCTACATGGAACCACCTCATTTAGAATAACCATGATGTCGTTGCATTTAAAAAAAATTCACAAACACTAATGAAATAAACATAAAAGTTTGCACTTCAAATCATTCTCTATTTTTATAAATTATGCAAATCAATTGTTTTTTTTAATACTTAATTTTTTATAAAAAAGATTATCAAATCATTTTTCATTTTTACAAATTATACAAATTAATTGTTATCCTTTTTTTAATACTTATTTTTTTGTAAAAAATAAAATTTAACCATGGTTAAATTTTAGAATTCTATGATTTTCAATAAAATTATATTTTTTAAATTATGTAAAATTATAATAAATAATATAACTCCAATTGAATTTCCTCTCTCCATGCTAAAAATATACAATCCATATATTATAAAAAAATTAAAATTAAAATAAATTTATATATATATATATATATATATATATATATATATATATATATTTTCATTATTAAAAATAAAATAAATTTATAAATTTTTATATATAGATATTTTAATAAAAATAAAATTTTATAATGTTTGCATCTATTTTCATGGTGATGCATGTTGTATAGCTAAATCTACATGTATAAAACAACCCATTAAGAATTCTCAGTTGTAAATGCCTTTTTACTAAAGGTTGGTATGAGCATTGTATGGTAATGAAATATTTCGTGAGAAGTTTTTAATGGAATAATTTATTTTCGTGAAAATGTTTATGTCAATTTTTTTTATGAATGATGTCAAATTAGTAGATGAGGCACCATTAAGAGATTCATGATTTAAGATGATGGCATGTCATTTTCTACATAATAAATGCTTATCTCTTATTAACTCATCCATCTACTACTTTTTATTATTATTTTATATGTTAGTATCTATCTACTACTTATTTTTATTATTTTATATGTTTACCTAAAAAGCTTAAACGCTCTAAAAACATTTAATGTTTCTACATAATAAATGCTTATCTCTTATTAACTCATCCATCTACTACTTTTTATTATTATTTTATATGTTGGTATTTATCTACTACTTATTTTTATTATTTTATATGTTTTACCTAAAAAGCTTAAACGCTCTAATGACATTTAATCTAATGACATTTAATGTTACTATTAATGTTATTAATGTTTTGTATGTTGAGATTACTTTGGAAGTTATTTTCTTTTTCCAGATGAGAAATTAACTCGCTGGGAACCCACCCCGATACTTCCCCACATAGTGGATGATATGGGAGTGGAAAAGCAGCAGCCCCAGGGACTCATAGCTAGGCTTGAACCTGTGACCTCTCCCCAAACTGGGAGAGTGTGCCCACATCTTGCCAACTGAGCTATCCCTTGGAGCTGTACAGCTGTACTTTGGAAGTTATTTTCAATTAGACGTATATAGCCATCGACAGCTGTAGAACATCGAAGACTCTACAACTAGATGCATATTAGTTTCGTGGAAACTATGACAAGAACAATGTAACATAAGGAAAGCGAGTTGGAGCTAGATGCTTATTACTTGCGTGGAAACTATGACAAGGACTTTGAGAAAAAAAATAATAACGTGACATTAAGGAAAACGAGTTGGCATTAAATTCGAGGTTAATACTTATCAATCGAATTCATGTGCATACGACTCTACATGTACGAAATACTGAAATGAAAAGGAGTTTAAGTTAAAATCTTTTAATGCATGAGAAATTTCAGTTAGTTTTGACATCCTGGAAAGGGTACAAGTTGCACTTATCATTTGTGAAATGACAAGTAGTTTAAGTTCAAATCTTTTAATGCATATGAAATTTCATTTAGCTTTGACAAAGTCAACAATGTTGACTATTCCATGAAAGGTTGCACTTATCATTTGTGAACAAAGAAAGCTGTTATACAGTGAAGAATTGAATGGTTTTATTTTAAAAATTTGTTGGGGATTGAAATGTTGTAAAAATGTATCAAATGTTAGTTGTAAGCATTGAGAAGAATTTGCATGTAACCCAACATATGTACTATAGAGAAGAATTTGCATGCCCAATCATAATGATTCACTTGATTTCCAAATTATTGTTGGGTAAGCTTCAATTAGTGAAAAACGTAAACGTATATTCCTAAAGAGTAAAAATTAAATTTTTTTCATATCAAATTAAAATATTTTTATATTCATAATGAGTAGCAAAAGAGATGCTAATTGATTATCAACACATGTGAATTTTACAATTATAGATTGTGCTCTTTTTTTGCAATCTAGATGTGGTATAGGGTGTTAAAGGGAAAAATATAGTCATTACTAGATGATATTCCACTTTATTTCATGACATGATAGGTCAGATTCAAATTTCAATTCCTTGAATATGTTGTATGTCTTTGGCATAGTACATGATAATGTTCCTTAAGGTTATAAGTCCCAACGAAATTGTACCACCACTAAATTCTCCCTACATCAAAGAGGAATTTGAGTTTTATATAGATGATTATGGGCCCAAAATTCTTATAGTGCCCATGGAAGGAAATTCGTCGACCAAAAGGACAACCACAAAGCTCAGCATATCTATGGCTATAGTACAATTTTTCCTGAATACCGATAGAAGAACATGCTTAAACAAAGTTGTGATAACTATTAGTGGCTTACATATCTGGAACAAGCTAATCTACTAGGACTTGTTCCCATGCTTCACGCTACTCATTCTTGGAAACCATGACAAAATAATGAAGGAACGCAAATCATCTACTCCATAAGCTTCATAAAAAATGTAACATTCTCCAGCCCAGCTGAGGAACATTACGGTGCAGAATACTCATAGAACTAAAAATTCCTTGTCACTAATTAATTTTCCTGTAGCTTTCAGCTACGAATTAAAAACCAAATTTAGCTACTATCTGTGATAACTAATTAAATTCATCTACGACATTTTAAAACAACATGAAATGCAACTAAATAACTCAACACAAGAGCATATAATCTTTCTTATACGCATAGTTCATGCACAATAATTTAGCTCATAAATACAAACATAAATAGGTAAAAAAATTATATTTTAGTAATAGTTGTGCAACCAGCTGCTTGGGATGGACGTTCCACCCAACCATAGACTTTTTGTTCCAAATCTCAACAAAAGTCACCCTCGAGCTGAGGCTAGTAATCCACAAAAGAGGGTGGTCTCTCACTATCTACTCATAGGTCATAAAACTCACAACCCATTGATATTCTTCTACAAATATCATGATTTTCCACCAGTTCTCTTCCTCTTGACTTGCCCAACCAAATGATTGTATCCCTTCACTGATCTCAGTCCGTCGGGCATCCCATTCATTTATCAGAGTCTCTCTGGCACAAGTAACCATGAATCTCTCAGCTTGGAACTTAAGGGAATTTGTTGTTAGGAAAAACTACCAACAAACAACAAAAACACTTGTTGTTATAGTGCAACTCACACAATAGTTCATTCTTCAGGAATGACAGAATGGATCTTCAATATTCAACTCCAAAACACTCAAAAAATGCTCTATCATGCTCTAGAATTCACCCTCCATGGATGCTCTAGCTCCAAGCTCTCTCTTTTCTCTCTACTTGCTTGTCATGCAAACATATTGACTGTCTAAAATTATTGTTGCCGCCCATACGAATTTCCTTTCTTTGGTTTTCTTTCTTGACTCACACACTACCCCAATCTGATTTTACTCATCCCCCATGATCCTAATAACTATGGGATGTGATTTCTCACACCCACTCTCTTACATGCATTAAATGATTGATTTTGGGGACACTCAATAAAAAACTAGAGTTTAATACATAATCATAATAAAATTCAGGAATGTGGGTGGAATTAATAGACAAGGGTAATTCCCCCTTAGACCCCTCTTAGGCATTCTCTTAGACCCTTCCCTCTCTTTTGGATTCATTCATCCCCCATCTCTGTCCATGTCCCCTTAGCAACTGACATCACATTTTATTATTAAAATTCAGAAATACATTTGCATATACATCGCTTGAAAATAGCCACACATTATATCTACATTAAAAATTAATTAAACTTAGGATTACAGTGGGGATGTTACATACCCCCTCCCCTAAAATTGTGCATCGTCCTCGGTTCACACTATGCCAATATACATATCTGCAAATTTACATCAAAATGCTTAGAAAATAAAATTCTGCAATTTCACAACTCTAAGAGCAATTCCAACCATACTTCCCTATTCCTCTCAACGTGCGGACCCAAGGAATGCACCATTCATTTACGACGTTTAGCCCAAGGAAATTACCATTCATTTATCAGGGTCCCTAGCGCAATTGGTTGGGACTCTGAGATGTGGTTCCAGAACTCTAGCTGCTCAAAATGGAGTCTTACATTTTGTTTTCTTAAAAGTTGTCAAAAAATTGTGGGCATTCTTCCTGCATGTTTTCTTCATGATCCAATGTAACATCTTTAGGAATGTAAAAGGTCCATTGAACCTTTACCAGTCTTATAGATTTGTTCCTAAACACTTTTACTTTCCGGTCCATGATGTGTATTGGTTTCACCCAAAAATCCTCTTCGTGTTCCACCTGGATCACATTCTAATCAATTACGTGGTTAGGATTAGACACATATTTCTTTAATAATGATACATGCAATACATTATGAACTCTCATGGTTGCATTCAATGATAGCATGCATGCAACTGGCCCTCTCTTTTCAAATATTTCAAAAGGTCCACAATATCTTGTTCCCAACTTCAAGTAACTTCCTAATCTTACCGAACTTTTCTTTGCCTTAACATTTTAAGAACGTATGTTCTCTCACTTTGAAATATCTAAACACTTTATTCTTTTTTTCATATATTTTCTGCCTATCCTGGTGTTGGACATACATTTTGAATAACTAAGTTTTGAAGAGCACATGCAAAAGAAAAAAAGACAACACATTGCAAGATCAAAGAAGAAGTCTGAGTGTGTGCAAAAGAAAGAAGAACAACAGTTAAGCATGAAGAAGTAGCATGTAGGGAAAAAAAGAAGAAAAAGCAACATGCAGGTGTAAAGGAAATAAAAACATTCACAAACCATGAGGGCTTTGGGGAATAAGTTGTCGTGAGATGTCATAAGGTTTTTAGCCCTTTTTCAATGTATAAAGATGTAATAGGTTGGGGAAGAATAGGCTGCTGAGAATAAGAGATTATATTGTTGAGAGAGAAAGAGAGCATAAGCTTAAGGCTTTGAGAGCTCGATGTTTTACAAAGATAGGGCTCTCACTACAGAGTGGCCAGGTATAATGGAGAACTATAACATGATGCATCTATTGTAAGCGTAGTGTGAGGTTCCATGAAGATTAATAATATAGACCTGTGAAGTAAAGCAATGCATATAGATTCTTAAGCAAAAAATAATTTAATCAATGGCTCATTCACATAGTACACAGAGATTTATACCAGAAACCCTCAACTGGGAAAACCTTTCTTATATTCATTATATCGAATTTCACCATTCACTATACAATATATATACAATGTTTTTAGGTATTCCGTAGATACCAAAACCCTAATCCCTTAATAAAGGATTAATTTACAAAACCGCTAAAAGTAGAAAAATCCGCTAAAAATAGCAAAAACCGCCCCCCAAAAAAATCGGGCCACTACCCCAAGATACCGCCCATTGCCAAATGTTGCATGTAACCAAGGGGGGGCATACCTGCCCCACCTGGGACCCCCCTAGGAAAGTGCCTGATGCACATGACACAAACAAAGCACCAGTGCGAGGGATCGTCATACACAATTGTCATATCTGACGCGCCCACACACACACATGCAAAGAATATAACACATACTCAACATTCTCCCACTTGTTGTTTTCTTTGCATCCAGGGGTCCAGGGGATTATATAGTCAACAATCCAGGGCAACAATGCCCATTGTTACTCTACACTATAAGAACTTTTCTGTGCTCACAGACTTTGTCAATGAATCTGCAACATTCTTCAAAGTGTCAACCTTTTCCAGCAACACCTTCTTTTCCTCAACCAAGTCTCTCACAAAGTGATACTGAACATCAATATGCTTTGTCTTCAAATGATAAGCTGGGTTCTTTGCCAGGAATATTGCACTCTGACTGTCACAATCTAATCTCACCGCTTTTTGTACCAACCCAATACCTGAACACAATCTTTGTAACCATATTTCTTCCTTGCTTGCATGAGTGGCTACCATGTATTCAACTTCTGTAGTTGAGAGTGTCACTACAGCCTGTCTTTTTCTCATCCAACTGATTTCTCCTCCAAATAGTTTAAACACATACCCACTTGTAGATCTTCTGCGATCCAGATCTCCATCCCAGTCTGCATCAACAAAGCCATGTATGTCCACCATTCTGTCCAATCTCGGTCTTCCTTGGTAGCACAATCCATAACTGGTGGTGCCACAAAGATACCCGAAGACCCTCTTTACTGATGTCCAATGCTCCTTCCCTAGTTTTGACATATACCTTCTCAAAGCTCCCACTGCATGTGCAATGTCCGATCTAGTACAAACCATTGCATACATCAAACTGCCAACTGCACTAGCATACAGAACATGGGACATGTCCTCTTCTTCTTCCTGTGTCTTGGGACACTGATCCGCAGATAAATTTAAACCTATGGGAATAGGAACCTTGACCGGTTTACTTCCATGCATATTAAACCTCTGCAATATCGTCTCAACATATTTTCTCTGATTCAACCAAAGTTTCCTGTTTGCACGATCTCTTTTAATCTTCATTCCCAGAATGAAGTTAGTAGCACCGATATCCTTCATGTCAAATTTGGAGGATAGTTGCGATTTCACCTCCTTGATAACATCCATGTTATTTCCTACCAACAACATGTCATAAACATACAACACTACATAAAGGAAGTGATTACCAACCTGCTTGGAATATACATAGTGATCAGCCTTGCTTCTTACAAATCCCAATCCAAGGATGTATGTGTCAAAATTTTGGTACCACATCCTAGGTGATTTCTTCAGACCATATAGTGACTTCTTTATCTTACAGACCAACTCTTTCTTTCCCTTCACTACAAAGCCTTCTCGCTGCTTCATGTAGATTTCTTCTTCTAGATCCCCATGTAGGAATGTTGTCTTCACATCCATCTGTTCCACTTCAAGATAAAAAAAAACAACAATAGATAAAATAAATCTAATAGAAGTTAACTTAGCAACAGGAGAAAAAATCTCACCAAAGTCAATTCCCTCTACCTGGGAATAACCTTTTGCTACTAACTGAGCTTTGTATTTCTCCACTTTACCTTGTGCATTAAACTTCTTCTTGAACAACCATTTGCTACCAACCAATTTTCTTCCAGCTGGCAACTCAACTATATCCCATGCCTCATTCTTATCCAAGGCATCCGTTTCTTCAACCATGGCCTTCTTCCAGAGTTTACTATCCTCTGAATTCACTTCTTCCTTGACAGTTCTGGGATCATCATCAGTAATAGATAAAGCAAAATTGGAGCGAAAATCAGGTGGACTATACCTTTTTGGTTTCCTTCTATCTCTCACTGATATCCTCAATACTGGGGTATGAGGTTCTTCTTCTTCTTCTTCTTCTTCCTCTTCTTCTTCCTCTTCTTCAGATGATTCAGTTTTTGCATCATCCAACTCAAGCTCTATTTTATCAGGTTCATCTTGTGTTGGTAAGAATTCCTGTTTGGACACATATTTTACCTCTCTGAAAACAACATCTCGACTGTAAACAATTTTCTTGGTTTCTAGGTTCCAAAGCTTATAACCTTTCACACCATAGTTATAACCAATAAAGATACATTTTTCATCCTTTTTTTATCCAACTTACTTCTATTTTCCTTTGGAACATGTACAGAAGCATCACAACCAAACACTCTAAGATGTTGAAGAGAGGTTTTCTTTCTAGACCATACCTCGTGTGGAGTTTTATCATCCAATGCTAATGAAGGTGATCGATTGACTAGGTAGCATGTTGTACCCACTGCCTCTGCCCAGAATTCTTGTCCTAACTCGACACCGCTGAGCATGCTCCTTGATTTTTCCATCAGTGTCCTATTCATCCTTTCTGCAACTCTATTCTACTGAGGAGTGTATCGAGTAGTCTTCTGCCTTGCTATACCACACTTCTTACAGAATTCTTCGAATTCATTTCCGCAGAATTCTCCACCATTATCTGTTCTCAATACCTTTATTTTCTTCTCTGTCTGATTTTCTACCAGAGCCTTAAACTCTTTAAATTTATCAAATACCTCAGATTTCTTTCTAAGAAAATAAATCCATGTGTTCCTTGAAAAATCATCTATGAATGAAACATAATACACAGATTTACCTAGGGATGGAACATGAACAAGTCCAAACACATCACTTTGTATCAACTCTAAGATCCCCTTTGCTCTTGTAGCACCAGATGGGAATCTTACTCGATTATGTTTACCATATATGCAATGTTCATAGAAATCAAAATCTAGAGTGCAATTTGACATACATTCAACCATACCTTTATCGTATAGTGTTCGCAGGCCCTTTTCTCCAATATGCCCTAGTCTTTGATGCCACAACATGGTCTTCTTTTCTAGGACAGTATTGGTCTTATCTCCTTCATTTCTCTGCTCAGGGACAACATAACTGTTACACCCATTAGTATAAGTTCTTCCCAACAACTTGTACAGAGTTCCACACTGAACTCCCCTCATCAACATCATTTCTCCTCGTACCATCTTGCAAGTGTTCTTTTCAAATACAGTTTTCACTCCTGCATCATCCAACTTGCTTACAGATATTAGGATCCTCGCTAGTTTTGGAATGTGCAGAACCCCAGGGAGAGTTCTAATACTTCCATATTTTAGTAACAACTTAACTCTTCCATGTCCCAAGATTTTGGCTATCAAGTCATCTCCTAGGAATACATCACCACCATTGTATTTTTCATATTCAGAGAACCACTCCCTATGAGGATTCATATGGTATGATGCACCAGAGTCGATAAACCATACATCATGATCTGCATGTGTAGATGTAGATGCCAGGTAAACATCACCTCCTTTTTTAGTGGAGGTTTTCACCTCTGTGGAAGAGTTACTATCAGATCCCTTTGGTTTAACAACCTTCTTAGAATTGCAATCTTTCTTATAATGCCCTGTTTTATCACACTTCCAGCGTTTCCTCAAAGATTTTTCTGGAGACTTAGATCTACCTGTAGATTTAGATCTCCACCCAAAAGGCTTACCAGGGTTCCTATCTTGGGTATGCCCTCTTATAAATAAAGCATCTATGTTGTGACCATCCATGCTTTTTCGCCTCATTTCTTCAGATAACAAGGATGCAACTGCATCCTCATACTTCAATGTATATTGAGTGGTACTACCTATTGCTACAACTAGATTATCCCAAGATTCTGGCAAAGAACATAACAAAGTAATACACTTATCTTCTTATGCAATCGTAATATTAATAGAGCCAAGTTGACTTACTAGAATATTAAAGGCATTTAGATGTTCTGTCATAGAATCTCCATCTTCCATCCTAAGATGATACAACTTCTTTCGAAGAAATAACTTGTTTACCAGGGACTTTGATTGATACAAATTCCCCAACTTATCCTATAGTTCCTTGGCCGTAGATTCTCTTGAGACATTCAATAACACCGAATCTGCCAGGCAGAGTTGAATAATACTCCTTGCTCTTCTGTCCAACTTCTCCCAATCTTCCTTCGACATACCAGTAGGTGGTGTACTAGTAGTTTGTGTACCAGTAGCATGTGTGCTAGTAGACGGTGTAGTAGTAGGTTGTGTACCAGGATCCACAACGATCCATTGTTCTTTGTGTACAAGAAGGTCCTCCATTTTCATCTTCCATAGCTCAAATTTTTTACCATTGAACTTCTCTATCTCGATTCTAGAATAACTCGCCATTCCTCTTTCTGCACTCAAATCACCATTGCAAAAGCTCCCACTAAACCCAGGTTTATAACAGACCCAAGATAAACTTGATCTATCAAGACCGAGCCAAACCCTCAACATCAAAGGCATCCCTTTGAAGCCAAAAATGAGCTCTGATACCACACGTAATTTTTAAACCTGTGAAGTAAAGAAATGCATATAGATTCTTAAGCAAAACATAATTTAATCAATGGCTCATTCACATAGTACACAGAGATTTATATCGAAAACCCTCAACCGGGAAAACCTTTCTTATAATCATTATATCGAATTTCACCATTCACTATACAATATATATACAATTTTTTTAGGTATTCTGTAGATACCAAAACCCTAATCCCTTAATTTGGGATTAATTTACAAAACTGCTAAAAATAGCAAAATCTGCTAAAAATAGAAAAAAACCGCCCAAAAAACAATTTTGGGGCATTGCCTCGGGCTACCGCCCGTTGACGAACGTTGGGCGTAACCAAGGGGGGGCATACCTACCCCCCTAGGAAAGCGCCCGGCACACGACACAAGCAAAGCACTAGTGTGAGGGATCATCAGACACATTTGTCATATTTGACGTGCCCACACACACACACACACACACACACACACACATGCAAAGAATATAACACATACCTAACACTAAGGATTAGGTGAACCAAATTAAATCCTATGTTTGAATGTGTCTTTTGATGTAGATGTTCATGGATATTTTGTTTATGCATGATTAGTAAAGATATGTTTACTATATGATTGATGTGTAGTAATAATGAATGATACAGTGGGTTACTTATGTTGCAATCTATGTTATAAGGGTTTTTCACAATAGAGTTTGTTAACTAATCAAATGATATGGATAAATATATTGCGCACATGGTAGATAAATAGTAATGGATATGATGAAATCCTCACATCCCCACCTTCCTACAGAAACTTGGTTTCTGTAGCCCCAGTAGATTCCTCGGGTGAGACTTCATTTGCATGCAAGTGATGTCGAAAGGGTCGATATCTAAAGGGTTTTGTTGGTTGAGTAAATTGAACATAGGGTCTTATAACCATGCGCGCCAACAAATGGTTCTGTTGTTGGGTCCTTGAATCTGTAAGTGAGGGAATGTTTTGGAGGTCGACTAAGAAAGATATCGTTAAATGGTTGGAAAGGAAGGAGCAAGAATTTTCCCGAGGAGAGAATAGAAACCCTCAGATGAGTGAGGAACAATGGTTGCAAAGATATGTGTTCACAAACCTGCATGATATTTTCTTTGGTGAATTTCTGATTATTTTAACGGAATGGTTAGAAAGGTTAGCGGAGAATAATGGAAGATACCGAACTACAACAATGAGGAACAAGACCCTTGAGTTGGTAAGACAATTGAATTATGTAAGTAATATTACTTCTCGCGTAGTCGATTTCTAATTGAATAATATACTGGGGGGTTATATTACGAAATTTGCAGTAGATTGTACCCAATCATATAGAGGGATTTATTTAAGGGTCTGCGCAGAAGGTTTATGAAAGCAATGGGTACCTAGATAAATATGTTGTTGTGCGACACATGTGTGATGATGATGGAGTCTGATTTCTGAGGGGCTTCGCGCACATAGGGCCCTAGGGGATGACTAGGGGATATTATAAAGGTAGGAATGAATGAATAAATAAATAAATGACTAAGGAAGGGATGGATTGAGGATGCAAAGAAATGAGGAAGGTATACCAAAAGAAGAAGACAAGTTTGGACTACTGTGCAATGAAAGAAGGTACAAGAGGTTGAAGACTGAGGTCGAGGAAGGAGAGTTGCGTAATGAGTATGAGAGGAGAGGACCCTATGATATAGTCCATATCATAGAAATACCACACATAGAAGGAGAGGAAGAGGATTCTCATTTTAATATTATAATAGAAGAGTCGTTAATTCCTACTCAAGATGGATCTTGTGACGATTCCATGACCCTGTGTGCATCACCTAGATATGAGATAACATTTGAGCATTTGTTGAAAGAACTTATATTTAGTATAGGAAGATAGAGCAATAGTAGCCAAAGAAGTAGAAGCAGTACATCAAGTCAAAGTCAACCAACATCACCAGGGGGAGGTACTACACAAAACACCATGGCAGGGTTAGACAATACCTTGAGAATGCCCAAGTTCTAGGGAGTTGGGTCAGAGGACCTAGAACAACATCTATTTGTATGTGAGACAATTTGGGCTATAAAGAATGTCCAAAATGAGGCCAAAAATATTGTGTATATGGAAACAACATATAGAGGCCCTGCATTAGTATGGTACATGAAATTGTAGAGTACTACACCTATATGTCAAGCAAGGAATTTGGAAGAAATTCGACAAGCATTATTGAAAGAGTTGAAGAATTCGAAGTCTGATTCACAGTACATCACAAAATTGAAGGAAATCAAAGAAGTGAAAACTGAGTCAGTGTGGGACTTTGATCAAATATTTAAGGATTTGATGGGCAGGTTGATGTTGAAACAGAACCTAAATTTTGTTTCTCTTGAACAAATTTTTATTATCCTGGAGTCTTTGCACTATTAAAAATTTTCAGATCTAATGAATTTGAAATACACTTAAGGCTTATTCTCAGAAAAAGAACGATTGAAAATTAGTCAATAAATGTTCCAATACCTTCTCGAATAGTATTCTAATGAACCACAATGATAAAATTCGAAGTTTTCTCTAAAAATTATATCGGGATGTTGGAGTTCGCGGTTTGATGACAACAAATTTCAGTACACATTAAGTCCCAATCTCCCGACCTCCGATTTCCCGATACACTAATCTTCTATTAATCCATTATTTTCCTAAATCTCATTTAAAAAATCAGTCTTAACCGTTAAGTTAATCATATCGGAAAATCGCGTTTCGCTGTTCGAATGAACAAGTAAACTT
>ML811472.1:0-39736 GCA_009831015.1 Picea engelmannii
ACCACGAAGAAAGAGTGATGGGGGACTAAGCTTCCACAAGGTGGATAAGGGAAAAGGGGCTGAAAGATTGGAAAGAGGAGATAATATTAAGATCTTAAGTCCTTGGGAATAATAATTTATTATTCCAATAGCTATGTGAAATGTATGTTTCTATCCTAAGTTCCTGGAAGGGGGAACATGTGCAAAAAGGGAACGCATGTTGATGGATTGCATGCAACCTCATGGGCGACATGTTTCGTCCTAGGCACATGCAATTTAACCCAATATTTGAGCTGTGATGGGGGTTTGTTCCCCATTCGGTCCTCTGTTGTCTGAACCGAGGATCTCTACGTATGAATTCTGTAAGCCTCACGCAACTCTGAAACCGGAAGCCTATGATGTTTTCTTGATAATTCAATACACCCTCTGCCCAAAATGTTGAGTCAGTGTTTGACCTCTATGTGAATTGCTTGTCATGGATCCTGCAAACAAGTGTTACCTGAACCATGTTGTGTCTTAGTGGCCTGTTGTCGTTTCTTGGTTCCACACCCAACTTTCCTGTTGCTGATGTCACCCATGAGTTAGCCAAAAGTTGTTGTTGTTGTTGTTATCTTGAACTTGTGGTAATTGAGTTGGAAACGGATTGAAGAATCGGGTTTTCTGGCCGTGGTAGAAGAGGTAGGTTTTCAGGCCTGTGAGCAACTCTCTCCAGGTGAGGGAGTCTATTGGGGAGTGGTTTTATCCTAGAGAGAGTCCAGGACCAGCCACGAAGCTCTGAGAATTCCTGATTTGGCCTATTGTCGAGGCCTAGAAGGGAGGTGAAGCATCGATGGACTATGCTTGTGAAGGTGTATACTCTCAGGCGGAACAAGCATGTGGGGAATGGGAGTCTGTGAGTAGTGGGCGTAAGAAGGCTTCTGGGGAGAATCCATCTGATTGCACTATGTAGATTTCCTATAAACTCATCCTAGTGTAGCATTCCCTTACCTTGGGTTGAGCTTAGTCCCAGCTCGGGGGTGAACCACTATTGAGCATGATGAGCAGTGAGGTCTAAGGATGGGAGATTAGTGGAAAGTCCGCACGTGGTTGGTGGAGTTACTACAGTTTCAAAGATAAGTATATGCATTTGTATAATTTAAATTAAAATGCATGTCTATGATGCTTGAAATATTATCATGTATTCTGTTGCCATGATATTTACTATTGATTTCATTAATTATGTATGTTAGAAGTAATTAAATGTTTACTCTGTTAAGCCATTTAACTTCATTTAAATGCATACTATATAAGTATGAGAATATTTCCTCGTATTAGCATTGCCCAATAAAGTGGGTTGATATTCGGGGACGTTACATTATGGTATCAAAGCCCAAGGTCTCAATGTTGAGCCTAGATGAGCTGGATAAGTGGTCTTTGGACCCAAGGCTTCGAGAGGAAATTGTGTCTGGAGGACTAATTTCGAACCTTAGAATGTTTCTGAGTACCAATGGATTACTTGGTCGTGTACGAAGCTCAAGAGAGTAGCAGTGAAATAAAACCATAGGTGGCGTGGCATTGACCACAGAGAGAGGGGGCACTCAACACTTGGGGTGTTGGAGTTGTAGGATCTATTCAGAAATAAGGGAAAAACCTTTACGATCGTTAGATCCAAAGAAGGTGCAGAGAGGATATCCAACAAGCCTTTCGAGAGTTTCATTGTTAGGAAAAGCGGGGTGCGCTGAGACACAAAACCCTGAAACCCGAAACTATGAAGTCCTGAGAAGATCTACATCGTAGATCTGGGAAAAAGATCTCGTCCATTGGATCGAGAAGAAGAGCAGAGATTAATTTCTGGAGTTTGGTTGTCAAGAGAAGTGGGAGGTGTTGATGCACAAACTCTCGATGCCCGAAATCGTGAAATCCCAAAGAGCTGAAGTAGTGGGTCAGGTTGACATCACTTGGAGGGAAGTGAACCCATGGGATGTGTGCCACGTGCCAGTGGGCCCCAAAGGAAAGGTAGACATAGTGGGGGCTGGAGGCGTCACTTGAGGTAACATGGACCTTCTTAATCATACCATGAGTCACCACCCTAGTTGGTGACAGCTTTACTGTAGGCCTAACGGCTAGAAAGGTCGGAAGTTCAGAAGTTGGGAGTTGGAGAGGTAAGTGAGTGTGGCGGCCTCCAAGACCGAAATCCAGAAACCCCGAGACCCAAAAATCTGAAGTCTCGAATAGAGAACCTTGAGAAATATCGCTTGGTCACAAACCATGGTCACGTGGGTTTGGAAACTGAGAGAAAAGGGCTAAGGCCATAGTACACTATAGAGTCGAGCAGAGCTCGCAAAATTCATGGAAATTGAACGTTTTCTTGAAGCAAGTTGTTTATGAATGTTGTGGGATTTGTTAAGGAATAATGACCTGACAAATTTTGGTTTTTTGTATGTTGTGTTTGCAGAAGTTTAGTGAGTGCCAAAAACGAATAAAATTGTCACTGAGTGCAAAATAAATGGAAAGGGCACGAATTGCTTCCAGTTCTGAGGACGAAGCAAAAGGAATGGATGTTCATTTAGGATTTGAAACTCCAATGTCCATGGAGAAGAGATAGATAAGGAAGGGAACATGAGTAATATCATTGAAGGATTGGAAAAAGATGCCTAAACTCACTGAGCGGATAGCAGAAAACTTAGAAAATCTCAGGAAAAATAAGGAGAATTAAACATAAAGTTGTTAAAGAGTTTGGATAGAATAGAAAAGAAGTTGGATAAGGACAATGACTCAAGCAGAACAGGGAGCCACCAGAATTCTGAGGGAAGAAGTTCAAGGAGTGTGGGTAGACACCATCATCACTCCCAAGGTCGCTCCAAGGGAAGGACACACAGTAGTTCAAGCCCATCCTCTACCAGAAAGCATAGGATATCTGGAGTGGATGAATTAAAGGGAGAGATGAACAAGATTAAACCTCCTACGTTTGATGGAGAACATAAGAAGGAGGAAGATGTTGAAACATGGTTTATTGGCATGAGGAAATACTTCAAACTACAAAATTATCCCTCTCATGCAGAAGGAAGAATTTCAATGTATCAACTGAAAGGAAAAGCATCCATCTGGTGGGATCAACTTGTGCGGGTGCAGCACATTAGAGAGAAAGATATCACTTGGAAGGAACTCATGAGGTATTTTGAGAAGAAGTATTTGACTAAGATATATTATGACAGAAATATGAAAGAGTTCTTTGAACTCAAACTAGGCAGCATGACCATTGATGAGCTTGAACGTAGGTTTTTGTAATTGTTGAAGTATGTTTCGTTTATCAAAGAAGAAACTGTCAAGATTCAAAGGTATTTGAGTGGAATGCCACCTTCCATTGGGGAAAAGATCCAGTATGATGACCCAAACACCATAGAATAAATGATAAGAAGAGTGAAATTCTTATATGAGCAACAAAGAGAGAAGCCTACCTTGCGGAAGGCTTGGGACAACCAGAGGAAGTTCAAGAAAGAATAGAGGTAGAAGGGAAACAAACCTCCCTTTTTTAGAAATATCCCTCAAGGACAGCCATCATTTAGAGAACCGAGAATTCCTGAAGTAGGGGAACAAAGTCCAAGGCAGATGCCCATTCAGTGTTGGGGCTATCAAGGAAACCATAAGTATAGATATTGTCCCCACAAAAATGGAAAGGTGAGAGTTGTCCATAATGTTCAGCATGTTGAAATAGTGGAGGAAATGGGTAGTAGAATGCTAAGGATCTATGCAGCCCTGGACAACAAACAATCTGAATTTCAATCGCACATTATTGAAATAGAAGGTATGATTAACAACCATCCATTTACTGTTTTAATTGATTTAGGGGATAGTCATAGTTATGTAGATCCTAGAGTGGTGGAAATTTTTCATTTGTCAAGAAGAAAACATGAAAAATCTTGGTTAGTGCAGTTATCTATAGGAACCAAGAGAAAAGTCACTAAGTTAGTTAAGTCATGTCCAGTGGATATGAAAGGACTTAGTACAAAGGCTGAATTGAATATTTTGCCTTTAGGTTCTTATGACTATCTAATTGGGATGGACTAGTTGGACCAGCACCATGCCATCTTGGACTATCGTAACAAGGCATTCACTTTCCTGGATGAGGAAGGGAATCGGAAAACAATCCAAGGAATTCCCAGAGTTGTTGCTATCAGAGAAATCTAAGCAATGCAGTTGAAGAAGTGTTACAGAAAAGGTTGTCAATTATTTGCAGCCCATGTGGAGGAGGCACCTAGGGATGAAGTCTCAAAGATTGGAGATCATGTGGTGCTAAAGGAGTTTGAATATGTATTTCAGGAGGTACCCAGACTACCTCTGAAGAGAGATATTGATTTCTCTATAAACTTGATGCCTGGAGCAGCTCCAGTGTCGAAAGCTCTTTACAGAATGAGTACACCAGAGCTGAAAGAGTTGCAATTGCAGCTTGAATGGATTTTGAAGAAGGGGTACATACGCCCAAGTGTTTCACCTTGGGGAGACCCAGTCCTGTTCATGAAGAAGAAGAACAAAACGTTGAGGTTTTGTATTGATTTCAATTAGTTAAACAAAGTAACTGTTAAGAACAAGTATCCTCTGTCGAGGATTGATGACCTCTTCGATCAGTTGAAGGATGTGAAGATATTTTTGAAGATAGACCTCAGGTCGGGATATCACCAGGTAAGGATAAATGATGAATACATCAGCAAGACCGACTTTAGAACAAGGTATGGCCATTATGAGTTCACAGCGGTGCCATTTGGGTTGTCAAATGCACCCATTGTTTTTATGTGCCTGATGAATGGTGTATTCAGGGACTATCTAGACAAGTTTGTCATAGTATTCCTGGATGACATTCTGGTGTATTCCAAGTCAGAGGAATAGCATGAACAACATCTTAAGTTGGTGTTGCAGGTGCTAAGAGAGCACCAACGATATGCCAAGTTGAGCAAGTGCTCATTTTATCATGAGAAAATT
This sequence comes from Picea engelmannii, assembly GCA_009831015.1. Classification (NCBI taxonomy): domain Eukaryota; kingdom Viridiplantae; phylum Streptophyta; class Pinopsida; order Pinales; family Pinaceae; genus Picea; species Picea engelmannii. Next base: position 4,936 of record ML811472.1, read on the forward strand.
TATTACTTGGGGCATATTATTTTGAGGGATGGGATAGTTGTAGATCCTAAGAAGATTAAGGCCATTAGAGAATGGTTAGCACCAAATAATGTGACCAAAGTTAGATCCTTCATGGGATTATATGTTATTATAGAAGGTTTATCCCATGGTTCTCGAGGATAATTCACCCTATCACTTCCTTGCAAAGGAAGGAGAAGAAATTTCAATGGATAGAGGATTGTGAGAAAATATTTCAGCAATTGAAGCAACTGTTAACTAATTCTCCAATCTTGAGGATTGAAAATCCAAATGAATATTTCATGGTGTGCACTGATGCGTGCAAAGAAGGACTGGGAGGGGTCCTCAGTTATAATGGATTCATATTTTTTTATGAATCCAAAAAGTTGAAATAGCATGAAAGAAACTATACAACTCATGATTTGGAGTTGGCAACCATAGTACACGCTCTAAATAAGTGGATACATTACCTCATGGGAAGGAGGTTAGAACTAAGAACAGACAACAACGGTATGAATTACTTGTTTGATCAACCAACCTTGAATTCTAGACAAATTAGGTGGGTTGAGTTTCTCTATGAGTATGATTTTGATATCAAGCATATCAAAGGGAAGGAAAATAAAGTGGTTGATGTACTCAGCAGAAGAGTGCATGAATTACATGCTACAGCCATTAGCATGTACCGAACTGATATTAAAAGCAGAATTTTGGAGGCTATAAATACAGATTTGCAGTACAGGGATCTGGTAGAAAAGCTATAGCAAGGTAAGATGCCACAGAAAGTGGAGAGTTATAAATTATAAACTAATGGAATACTTCTGTACAAGAACAGAATTTATGTACCTAATGTCTAGGATTTGAAACTTGTGATTTTCATGAAATACACAATGTGCCTTATGCTGGGCACCCTGGATATCAGAAAGTTGTGGAAGCATTCAAGAGCCATTACTTTTGGCCAGGTATGAAGAAAGATATTGTTGAATACATCGCCAAATGTATGGAGTGTCAGGAGGTTAAAGATGAGCATAGGCACCCAGTAAGGTTGTTGCAACCTTTACCCATTACTAAGTGAAAGTGGGAGGTAGTGACAATGGATTTCATCAAGATATTTCCCAGAATAGGCAAGCAGCATGATTCAGTCATGGTGGTATTGGACAAGCTTACGAAAGATGCCCATTTTATTCCACTAAAGACTACTCACAAGGCAGCGGATGTTGTTGATATTTTTATGAGGGAAGTAGCATGATTGCACGGAATCCCTAAAACAATTGTATTTGACAGAGACACGAAACTTACCTCAAATTTATGGAAGGGGTTGTTCAAAGGATTCAGAACGAACCTGAAATTTAGCACAGCTTATCATCCTGAGTCTAATGGGTAGACAGAGAGGGTGAACATAGTAATAGAAGGCACGCTAAGGATGTATGTGATGGACAAAACATTGAAATGGGAATACTACCTGCACTTGGTAGAATTCGCCTACAATAATGGGTATCAAGCATTGTTGAAGATGAGCCCATTTGAAGTACTTTATGGAAGAACGTGAAATACTCCAGTAAGTTGAGATAATCCAGCTGATAGGGCAGTAGTTGGGCCAGATTTGCTCAAGGAAATGGAAGAGAAAATGCTAGAAATTAAGGAGAATTTGAAAGCTACCCAAGACAGGCAGAAAAGTTATGTTGATAAAAACAGAATCCACAGAGATTTTAAAGTGGGAGATCATGTTTTCCTGAAAGTAAAAGCTAACAGAAGTTCTCTGAAGTTGGGAAACTATACCAAGTTGGCAGCCATATTTTGTGGGCCATTTGAAATCCTAGAAAGGATTGGGCCAATTGCATATATGCTTGAATTACCTGCATCCATGAATGTACATAATGTGTTTCATGTTTCATTGCTTAAGAAATATATATATGACGTTAATCATGTAATTTATTGGAATGTGATTCAGGTGGAACAAGAAGGTGTCCTGTAAGTGCATCTTGTGCACATATTGGAATGAAAAAACAAACAGCTCTGGAATCGAGCCATAGGGCTTGTAAAGGTCCAGTGGACCTAGTACGGTCCTGAGGATGTGACTTGGGAACATGAAGGTGCTATGCGGGCAGAATATCTGCATATTTTTGAAGATTTTGAGAAATCTTGTTGATTTTGTGTAAAAGTTGCACTGAGGACAGTGCAAAAATAAGGGGAGGGGATTGTAATATCCCCAAGAACAAGCCCTATTGTAATCATGTTTATGAATTGTAAATCATGTTTTGTAGGCTAGTGAGCCAAGTATTGATAAGTTGGTGGGTTTATGTGTTTATTAGGCCGAAGAGCCTAAGTATTAAGGCCAGAAGCATGATTTTGTATATGTAATTATGCAGAACATTAATAAAAATATAAACATCTCTGCGTGCAGACCGACCACAAAGAAAGAGTGATGGGGGACTAAGCTTCCACAAGGTGCGTAAGGGAAAAGGGGTTGAAATATTGGAAAGAGGAGTTAATCTTAGGAGCTTAAGTCCTTGGGAATAATAATTTATTATTCCAAAAGCTATGTGAAATGTATGTTTCTATCCTAAGTTCCTGGAAGGGAGAACATGTGCAAAAAGGGAACTCATGCTGATGGAGCACATGCAGCCTCATGGGCAACATGTGTCAACCCAGGCACATGCAATTTAACCCAAGAATTGATCCTGATGGGGGTCATTCCCCATTCAGTCATTCGTTGTCTAAACCGAGGATCTCTACATCTAAGTTTTGTAAGACTCACACAGCTCTGAAACCGAAAGCCTGTGATGTTTTCTTGAGAAGCCGATACACCCTCTATATGAACTATTAAGTCTGTGTTCGACCTTTCTGTGAATTTCTTGTCACGCATCCTTCAAATGGGACTTACCTGAACCGTGTTGTGTCTTAGTGTCTTGTTGTTGTTGTCACCTGCGAGTTAGAAAAAATCTAATGTTTTTGTTGTTATCTTGCACTTGCAATAATTGAGTTGGAAACGGATTGAAGAACCAAGTTGTCAAGCCGTGGTAGAAGAGGCAGTTTGTCAGGCATGTGAGCAACTCTCTCCAGGGGAGGGAGTCTTCTGGGGAGTGGTTTTCTTCCAGAGAGAGTCCAACACCGACCACGAAGCTCTAAGAATTCTTGATCTGACCTATTTTCGAGGCCCAGAAGGGATTTGAAGGACCGATGGACTATGCTTGTAAAGGTGTATACTCCCGAGTGGAACATGCATGTGGGGAATGAGATTTTATGAGTAGTGGGTGTAAGAAGGCTTCTAGTTTGAATCCATTTGATCGCTCTGTGCAGTTTTCCTATAACCTCAGCCTAGTCTAGAATTCCCTTACCTTGGGTGGAGCTTAGTCCCAGCTCGGGGGTGACCCATTGTTGAACGTGATGAGTAGTGAGGTCTAAGGCTGGGAGGTTCATGGAAATTCTGCACTTGGTTGGTGGAGTTACTACAGTTTCAAAGTTAAGTCTATGAATGTGTATAATTTCAATTAAAATGCATGTCTATGATGCTTGCAATATTATCATGTATTCCATTGTGATGATATGTACTATTGATTCCATTAATTATGTATGTTAGCAGTAATTATATGTTTACTCTGTTAATCCATTTAACTTCATTTAAATGAATACTATATAAGTATGAGAATGTTTCTTCATAGTAGTGTTGCCTGACAAAGTGGGTTGATGGTTGGGGACGTTACACTAGGAGAACCTATAAAGATAAAACACCATGTGAAATGGTGTCACATAAAATCTCTATAATGGTGCTATACTCAAACAGATTATTCATTGATGTCTCCAGACAAACGCCACCTGAAGATACCAAGTTGGCCTTTGGATGAGTAAATGACCCACGCAGCGGAATCCATGTTCTGTGTATGATGACTAGCACCATCTGCGAATCCTAAGTAAAGTGACGACTCTGTTGACATCTTCCAAATAAGGGAAAAAATGATAATCAAGTCGATGACACAAAGAAAATATGTATATACACTAAGATACACTAGTATATAAAAAGTCATGCCCAAGATTGAGGGTTCAAGCATAATACCTTTTAAGGTAGATCCCATTTCTAGGCTCATCCAACATATTCCCTTCATAATCTTCCAACTCATAGGATCCTTTCTTTAAAACACGTCGCACGATCTAAGGACCGTGATACATGGGGTTGAACTTTCCTGCCCCAAACAGTTCTTTGGCTTGGTCATATAGGATAACCAAGCCACCCGCAGTGTACTATCGAGGATAGATAGACCTATCATATTCAACCTTAACACATTGTTTATTCACTTTGATATCCATAGAGGCATCTCGATGCTTCGCATATAGACACTCTAGGTGTACGAGGTGATATTCAAGATTGGATGTGTCAGGTAGGAGCTCAATTGGCAGTTTGAGGGAAGGGATTTCACATTCAATCGGAAGGATCTAATCCACACCATGTACTAACTAAAAAGGATAAAAACCAATGGAAGTATTTACCGAGGTTATATATGCCCAAAGCATAGGGTAAAGCATTAGATGTCAGTCATATTTACTATGGCTTATAGTTTTTTACAAGATGGTATTGAGACATTTATTTACCACCTCTACTTGTCCATTTTCATAGGGATAATAAGGGGAAGAAATATCATGCTTAAACCCAATTTTTTATGCTAACTCCTTCATCATTTCATTCTGAAAGTGACTTCCATGATCAGTGATAATCTCCTTTGGGATTTTTAACTGGGCTATAATTTAGTTGAATACAAAGAATGTTGTCGTCTCACCATCATATTTAAAGGTAGGCATGGCCTCTTCCCATTTATTGAAGTAATCCAAGGCCATGATAATATGTTGATTCCCCCCAGCTGAAGTTGGGTTACAATCCATAACATATACCCCCCAATTGGTGAAGGGACCGACGGTGATCACTGGGTGAAGAGGGGTTGGATGCGAGCATATTTTTTGAGCGAACACCTAGAAAGGGTGACACTTCTTGACTTCTTCGACACAATCTTTAAAAATTGACGGCCAAAAATAACCAGCTCGCATAATTATTTGGGTTATCGGAAGCCCAGATAGATGACCACCACAAGCCCCACTTTCATAGTCATTGATATTTGACTCATCTTCCTCGTGATTCAAGCAACAACAAAAAATATTATCTAATCCTTGACAATACATCATCGATCGTCTCTCGACAGATGCTAGGATAACTTCAAGGTTTGAAGATAAAATAGAATGTCTCCATACTAGGGCTCTAAAGATGAGATAAGGAATATATGTTCATGTACTAATGAATCTTCATGAATAATGTCCTCATCTATTCGAGGGAAGTCTGATATCAACTCGGCAAAAACTAGCGATTTCTTATACTTTGTCGAAGAAAAATCGATATCAAACTCTTGAAAAATAGTAATCCACTTATTGTATTTTCCCCCTATGATACGCCTGGTGAGGACGTATTGAAATGGATTTATATCTGCAACTACGGTAGTTTTTCAAAGTAATATACAATGTCACAATCTTTGAACAACATGTATGACGACTAAGGTTAGTTTCTCAACGTGAAAGTACTTAAGTTCAGGACCGACTGAATTTTGACTAGGATAGTAGAAAATGTTCTCATGGATCTCATTGTCCTCCTGAGCTAGAACCATACCAACTGTCCCTTCTCGATATAAGGAAAATAGGCTCCACTATAGGATGGAGGCCTTAGCAGAGGCACTGATACCAAGGCTTTCTTAAGATCATCGAAGGATTCCTAGGCTCGCTCATCCCATATAAATGGAGTTTAATTCTTCAAAATATGCATGAAACCCTTATTTAAATTGGCATAGTTCACTATGAACTGACACAAGAAGTTAGCCTTCCCATGTAAACCCCTAAGTTTTTGAATATTGCACGAGGGAGGAAATCGAAGTATTTCCTCAACCTTTATAGGATACACCATGATCTCATGCTCAGAGACTAAGAATCCTAAGAGACAACCAGACCTAATGCAAAATATGCACTTGTGAAGGTTCAAATGGATTTTACAGTAAAAAAATCTCTCAAATACTAGTTGAAGGTGAGAGGAGTGATCTACTCTCTTGCGAGAGTGAGTAGCGAGATCGTCGAGGTAGGATTCGACAATATGTTTGAGATCGTTAAAATCAAAGGTCATGGCACATTAGAAGGTTTCTTTGATGTTTTTGTGTAATATTCCAGATATAAAAAGTATGCAGAATAGAAATAAAATGCTAGAAATGGCAGATGAACAACAATATAACCAGAACAACACTACAGTAATACCAAAATGATACTAGAATAACACCAGAAAGATCACTTTGATTACTAAGAGAAATGTTCACTTGCCTCTTCGAGGGGGCAACCTACGACAAAGCAGATCTCTATTACAATAATAGCCAAGACAACAGTTCTCATACCCTCGACTCCTATTTATACTAAATATGTCTATCAAAAGAACCATCTAGAGGAATATCCTTCTAGAAGTGGAAGCTTCTATTAGGTCTTCTTCCATTCGACTTATTCTTCCATATTTCTACGCCTTATTAATATTGACCTTTATTACATCGAAATATCTTATTCTATGTACATGAGGGGTTAGGTCCCTAACATGTCCTCCCCCTTAAAAACAACCTTGTCCTCAAGGCTTGAGATGTGGAAATTGTTACAGAATTGTAGTTGGTTCCCAAGTGGCATCTGTTGGGGTTGTATCTTTCTACTGGACTAACACTTCCTTGATGGTTTGTTGATGTAGGAGACACTCATGCTAGTCCAAAACTACTTCTAGTTGTATCCAAATGGATCCTTCTTCATCCAACTCGGGAAGGTTGGTTTGAGTTTGGCACTTAGTTCCAATCACCTTCTTTAAGCATGAAACATGAAAAATAGGATGTAGCTTAGAATGACTCGGAAAACCTAATTGATAGGCCACATGTCCCACACACTTGAGAATGGTATAAGGACCATAAAATTTGGGTGTCAATTTCTAAGAATGGTCAACCTTGAGGGAATTTTTCTTATAAGGTTGTAGTCAAAGAAATGTTTGATCCCCTTCTGCAAATTGACATTCAGAGCAACCTTGATCTTCTTGTTGCTTCATGTGATTCTGGTCCATGACCAAATTCTCTTTGAGGGTACAAAGAATAGTCTCTCGAACTGTAAGCGTTTGATCAACCGCCTAGACCTTCAAGACACCTAGTAAATATGAGAGAACTGAAGGTGGTTTTTGTCCATATACTGCTTCAAAAGGATTCATGTGGGTAGTTGTATGGTATGAAGTGTTGTACCACCATTCAGATAGTGGTAACCATTGAGCCCGCTGATTTTTCTTTTCTGATACAAAACACCTCAAATATGTTTCCAAACACTTGTTGTCAACTTCAGTTTTACCATCAGTCTGGGGAGGATAAGATGTTCTAAGATGTGATTGGGTTCCTTGTAGCTTGAAAAGTTCTTGCCGAAAATTGTTGGTGAAAGTTGGGTCGCAATCAGAAGAAATAGACTGTGGCATGCCATGAAGCTTGAAGACCTGATCCATGAAAATTTGAGCCATAGTGGATGTTGTAAATGGGTGTTGAAGAGCATAGAAATGAGCATACATAGAAAGGCGATCAATGACCAACATGATGAATGATTTATTTCCCGATCTAGGTAATCCTACAATAAAATCCATAGAGATATCCCGCCAAATAGAAGGTGGAATCGGAAGTGGTTGTAGTGTGCTAGGAGATTTGACTGTTTCTCCCTTGTTGTGTTGACACACATCACATTCAACCACAAAATTACAAACGTCATGTTTCATACCATCCCAGAAAAAAGAATGTTTGACCCTGTCATAGTTTTTGGTAAACCCTGAGTGCCCAACTATGGGTGTAGCATGAAGCTCAGAAAGTACCATGGATTTAAGTTTTAACTATTTACTTAAATACAAATGGCCTTTTTATAGAAGCTCATCATGGAGCCAAGAATACCCTAGGGAAACTAGATAATTGGACTGCAATTGTTGTATCAGATGCGAACTTTTGGGATCGTGCAGCCATTCCTGGTGAACGTCTTGGAGCCAATCTGGTACAATGAAGGAGAGAGAAAAAAGGGACCCTTCATCTTCATATTTTTGGTAAAGTGCATATGCAACCACATTGTCTTTGAATTTCTTATAAATGATCTCATAATCATATCCAGAGAGCTTAGTCACCCATTTTTGTTTCTCTGGGGAGGAAATGCATTATTCCAAAAAATACTTGAGGCTTTGGTGATCTGTCTTAATTTGGAAGCGTTTCCCCAATAGATAAGGGAGACAAAGATCAATGACATGCAAAATAGGCAACATTTCATTTTCATAGATTGAATTTCCCAAATTTCATTCAAGCATTTGTTTTTTGGTAAAGGACAAAGGCCGACCCTCTTGCATAAGGACAGTGCCAATTCCTTTCCTTGAAGCATCACATTCCAGGACAAAGGTATTTGTGAAATTAGGAAGTGCCAGGACTGAAGTGGTGCACATGGCCATCTTCAAGGTTTGAAAATCCTGAGCAGCTATTGGAGTCCAAGCGAAAGAATTTTTTTTAAGGAGTGCAGTGAGAGGGGCTGCAATCTTTCCATAATTCTTATCAAAATTGTGATAATAACCTGGTAAGCCCAGAAATCCACGCAACCGTTTGAGAGTCTTTGGGTGAGGCCAATCTTTCATAGCTTCAATATTTTTAGGATCCACCCCGACTCCGTGTTTGCCAACAAGATGACCCAAGTAATCGATTTCTGAGGCGCCAAAAGCACATTTAGATTGTTTCAAGAAAAATTGGTGCTGAGAGAGTAGATGGAGAACTCAGTCCACATGAGCAAGATGGTTTTTTCAGGTTTTTCTATATATGAGGATATCATCAAAGAAAACTAAGAAAAAATGATGGAGAAAAGGACAAAAGACATGATTCATGAGGCTTTGGAAAGTGGAGGGAGCGTTACACAAGACAAAGGACATGACCAAAAACTCATAGTGGCCCCCATGAGTTCTAAAGGCAGTCTTAGGAATGTATGCCTCTTTCATACAAATATGGTGGCATCCAAAACTAAGATCAAGTTTAGTAAAGAACTGGGCACCACTCAATTCATCCAAGAGGTCATCAATGACAGGAATGGGAAATTTGTCTTTAATGGTGAGTTTGTTGAGAGTGAAAAAATCAAGACACATTTGCCAAGAGCCTTATTTCTTCATGACCATTACCATAGGAGAAGAGTAGGGGCTCATACTAGGGAGGATAACACATGCGTTAAGAAGTTCTTGAACCATTTTCCCAATTTCATTTTTTTGGGAAAAGGGGTGACGATAGGGATGAATATTGGGAGGAAGGCTTCCTGGGACAAGGGGAATGGAATGATCATGAACACCACGGGAAGGAGGGAGTCCCTGGGGAGTGGAAAATACCACTTGATGTTTAGAGAGGATGGATTGGAGGTCCTGCGGCATAGAGGGTGTCTCAGTTTCTTATATGGATGGAGTTGGGAAATAACGCCCGAATGACCTTTTTTTAGTATCTTTTCCATGCGATGGGAAATAATGATCTCAGGGGAACTGACGATGATGCCTTGAAACTTATATTGTTGGCCCTCCTCGTCGAATTGCATGGTTAATTCCTCAAAATCCATGAGAATGGAACCCAAATTCCTTATCTAGATTGCACCCAACACAATGTTACAAACTCCAATGTCGATAGCAAACATACGATATTTCAGGTGGTAGTCACCAATTTGGAGATGCACATTTTCACAACACCCTCCACATTTCATGGGCCTTCCATTAGAAATCATGATTTGGAAATTATTGACCGCACGGATATAGAAATTAGTTTCTTGGTCAATGTGGCGATGAATAAAATTATGGGTGCTTCCACTATCAACAATAATGATGACCTTCCTATGCTTGACGTAGCCAATTAGTTTGAGGGTTTTGGGAGCAGAGAATACCGTGAGAGCATTTAGTGAAATGATCGATTCTACTTTGGGAGGTTCTGAGGGAGGGGTAATGTCAGTGGGTTCAGGTGACTCAGACACAAGGGGAGCTTCAACATCCTCTTCTGAAACATCCTCCAAGATGGCCATAAAAATATTTTGTTCCTTATACTTGTGTCTCAGAAAATATTTGTCATCACAATTATAACAAAGGGCTTTGAGTTGGCATTCATCCATTTTGGCCCTAGTCAATTTTTGGATCTTTAGTGGACTCTGGAGTAGAAGGAGGAGTATGATTTATTGGTTTAGTGTGAGGAATAAAGGAGGGTTTCTAGTTTTGAGAAGAGACAACCTGTTGTGCTTCCTTAGCTCATTTAGTATCCTCCACCCAACTCTGAGGCTAAGCCATGAGGACATGGGCATGAATCTCATCCTTGAGGCCACTAATAAAACATTCTCAGAAAAAAGCATCATACATGACCTCTGTATGAAAATCTAGTCGCACAAAAGTAGCTATAAAGTCTTCCACTGTGCCAGATTGTTTCAACTTTCTCAAATGGAATAAATGGTTGGTGTCAGTGTCAAAGCGCTCATAAAGATCTGCCACAAAGTGTGTCCAAGCAACATACCCTTGACGAGCAGTTTTTCACCATTGGCCAACGTTCTTGATCTAGATGGAGAACATCATATCGAAGTTTGTCCAAGTCATATGTAATGTCTTACAAAGAGAAATAATGTTCAATTTGAGTTACCCAACCATTGGGATATGATCCATCAAATTTGGTCACATCCATCCACAGAAGGCATAGGTCACGCTGAAAGTGATGGGGCTGAAAATTATAGGAATGAGAGGAAGTTTCAGCTTCGGTATGCAAAGTTGGGTTAGATAAAGGTGGATCTACAAGGATATGCAGCTTGGTGCATATCATCGAAGTGACAGATTTAAGTTGGGTATTCATGTCTTGTTTGAGGTCTTATTTGAGTTCCACGATTGAGGATTAAGGCGACGACGGAGGAATGCATGCTTTTATTGATGGTGGAAATATTGGCACTGAATTGTCTCACTTATTGTTGGGTCTCTGTGAAATTATATTTCAAGGTATTGAAGCGAGCTTCCAAGTCTTGGCTATGGGTATGGGCCATGATGATGAGGGAACTGAAGAGGGGTGGGTGGGGTCAATTTTTTTGTTGAAAAATGATAGGTATGAATGTGATAAGGGAGAAGAGATAAACCTAATGAAATAAGTCTCAAATCATGGTGCAAAAAATTCCAGACCTTTTTTTTTTTTACACCTGTGGAGTTATACTCCGGTCTGAATAATACTGCAGTGATGAAATGCCCAAATTCGTAACCAGGAAGAAATGTGTAGTGATCTGGCAACTCGAACAGAGTTGCGCGGCAATAGATCTTGCCTGTTTTATTTTTTGTTTTCATCCCCAAGGGTTAGGTATTTAAGGGTTCTACAGACAAGGGTTTTCACTGTGCTATAGCTCTCTGATATACATGCGGGGTCTAACAGTAGTACTAGACCTAATATCTCAGGGCACCAACTAAGGAGGATAGATCGTGACCTTAGCCGTACTACGCATCTACCCAGGTACTAGAGAGTATCTTCCCGAGTGTTGTTTGGTGGCACTATATCAGTCAGGCAGTCGATCGGTTTATCTAAAGAGGGCTTCAGGAAATCTAGGTCAATCTGTATACAGGTGATTTCTGATGCGCTACCACTCGAAGGGGTACCAACAGGGGTTACAAGTGTGGCCAACAGATGTGTGCTTAAGTACCACTTGTATTTCCTATGTGTATGAATCCCCAACCGCGAGTTTATTCGTGTAATGACATATCTATGTAGCTTAAAGACGCCAGAATACATATCTACCCTGAAAATAATTTAACCCACAATTTTCTGCCGAGGAAAGTGATATGATACCACTTGTAATATTATAGATATAAAAATATGCAGAACATAAATAATGCTATAAATGGTAGATGAACAACAATATAACTAGAACAACACCACAATAATACCAAAATGATACTAGAATAACACCAGAAACAACACTTTGATTACTGAGAGAAATGTTCACTTGCCTCTTCGAGGGGGAAACCTCCGACAAAGCAAATATCTATTACAATAATATCCAAGACAACAGTTCTCATACCATCGACTCCTATTTATAATAAATATGTCTATCAAAAGAACCATCTAGAGGAATATCCTTCTAGAAGTAGAAGCTTCTATTAGGTCTTCTTACATTCGACTTATTCTTCCTTATTGCTAGGCCTTATTAATATTGACATGTACTACATCAGAATATATTATTCTACCTACATAAGGGGTTAGGTCCCTAAAATTTTAAGACGGAAATAAATTTTATGGTACGCAAAAGTACCCCAAGGAAAAATAAATGTCATCTTATGTTGATCCTTGGATTTGATTTGAATTTGATTATATCTTGAAAATCCGTCCATAAAAGAAAAAACTTTGCTTCCCACGCACTCATCAAGAATCTGGTATATGAAAGGAGTCAGGAAGTTGTCTTTAGGACAAGCCTTGTTCAAGTCCTTCTTTATTATTAATAGGAATGAGGTTGGACACTCATTCAGTCAAGGGAACCGGGTAGCTGAAACCAACATTAAGTAGCTTCTCTACCTCTGCCTTAATAGCAGAGGGCTTCCTATGATTAACAACTCTATGACGTTTTCGAACAAGTCTAACATCCAGATAAGTCTTGATTTCATGTTTTCCAATGTTGGGGTCGATCCCTAACATCTCTTTGTATGAACAAGAAAATACATCATGAAATTCTTTGAAGAGATCGGTGTAGATCTAAATTTCTCCAGGCGAACAATTTGCACCAATATATACGTTCTCAATTTTTCTAGGAATTCGAGAGATGTCGATTGTGATGGTAGTAGAAATATTCACCATGTTTCCTTTGGTGTAAACACCATGTAGTTTAACCACATCGTGACCGACCATCTCACTCAAGGTAGATCTAAATTCGTCATGTTCGATCCCAAGAAGTTCTGGGAGGAAATATGAGTGATTATGCATATCTTCCCAAGGCCTATAGTGACCATTCATGGCCTCTAAGATGGATTCATCTGATGTTAAAGTATCTTCGAGGAAATCATGTGAACAAGACGATTGGGTGGCCCATACAGGCTCTATAACGGGATCCTCCTCGTTCGTCTGTGAGGACCAAGGATCTGTGTCAACAATAGTGTTAAGAACAACCTGAAATGCAACCTCTACCATTGATAGTGGCATTGCCATCCCAATGTGTGAGTTACCTTCACATGACATATTCGAAGAAGGTAGGGTCCAAGGGTCATTAAAATATGAAGTACGAAAAGGAACAAACCTCATTGATGATGAAGACCTACTAGAAATGGCATGAATGTGATGGATTGGTGCCAAGAAATCAAAGCTACCCATGAGAGAAAAATACATTCTGACACCAATATCCTTGGTTTCCTACCAAGACTTATTGATCATTGGGATCGAAGTTCCAACTGATGCATTAGGACTAGCATGCGCAAAGGACAATTGATCAATCGTCATTATTTTCCATTCGTGAGGAAAACATAAAGTGCAGAAAAAAAATGACACGCCCACAGTCATGGAATAAGTCCAATTACACCCTAGTAGTAAATTATAGTGAGGGAGCGCATCAACCACCTCAACATCAACCTCCACTTCCTTTCCACCTAACTGGACCAGAAAAGAGGGAATAATTTCATGGGGTCAAAAATAAAATCCATCAAATGTAGTCAACATAGTCATAGATTGAGATAGAGTTGTAGAGAAAATGGCTTTCCAATAGGTTAGGGACATCACGCACGTTGCAACACACTAATCAATTACTATCTTTTTTATGGTATATTTTGTGTACTCGACATGGATTTGAAAGGCCACGTGGTAAAGCAAGTGAGGTTTTACATCCATGACATCAAACTTAATAAAATTCGAGCCACACGGGTATAGATATACTAAAGCAGATAACAAAGTTTCATTTGCGAAGGACACGTCTAGAGAACCTCCAAAGATAAAGTCACACAAGGGTTTTGACCCATATCTTTGAAAATCGAATAGTTCTTGGAAGCTCTGGCATTAGGATTGTGGGCACAGAGTTTCAGTACTCCTTTCAAAATATGAGGGGAAAACTCTGGATTTTCGATCTGCAAGGGTGTTTCCGGAGGAGGGGGAGACTCTAGACCTATAATAGTCTATGAAGAATCATAATCATGAGATTGAGTTGTTACATCAATCTGATACTTGACTATATTAACGCATAAACGATCACCTTCATGTGTTGAGAGGTTTTGAATACTTCTCAATGCATTTCCAGTGTTAGAGGACCCCAAAGCCATGTGTTGATTATGTTGAAATATATTGGTCAACACAGCAGGTAGTTGTGAAAAGAGCCTCGATTTCTCCTCAATTTTGGGACATAGGTGGGTAAGATGATCATATTTACAAAGTTTACAAGGAAACTTAACCTTCCATTTTTATTTATTTCCCTCACCAACGTTATTATTTGGTCTATCATTGTTAGTTCCATCCTTGGATTTGTTATTATTTTTCCCACACTTTCAATTATTACCTCATCCTTTCTTTCTATGCCCGCCTTGTTTTTGGTCACCATTTGGGTTGGCTGACAACTATATAGAATTCACACCCACGGACTGAGTGGGAGTGGAGGATGAAGCCAATTCTTGTCCTGCTACAAGCTGGCTTAGAGACAAATCCTTCAAATGGTTCATCACTGAATCTGTATACTTAGCATTTGCATAGCCTATGATGCCATCGGTATAAGGCCCGAGATTTTTTCTAGGGTCATAATTCAACCGCAGTGCATCAAGAATAATTTCATACAGCATCCTAGACTGAGCATATATGAGGTCAAGTTGTTGGGTTTTGAAAATAACTTCTTCCTCATATGTTACCCTAGATGTAGAAACATCCTTTGAAATATAAGGAAATAAGGACTTAAAGAACCACTCCAACATAAAATCTAGAGGAATGTAGGATTTAATCAACCTCTTCCATCTATGCCACTCTTAGATATGGTATGCAATATGCATGGCATTGTCTTGGCGAAAGGCAGACAAATTTTGTATGTCGACATCATAACAAACCAACAACTAGAAGTGGTTGAGAAAGACCAAAATCATCTGATTAAATTTTCTATACATGCCCTCAGGTAGCTCAATGTACCATTTCACATCAACTCCTGTGAGGGTGTGTTGAAATAGTCTCAAACAAATAGAATCGTCATTTAGGGAATTTGATGAGCACCAAAGATTAAAAGTAGTAACAAGATCACCTAGATCCTCACCAGTATTTCCCTCGAATTTTGGAATGTCTGAAGGAATATTGATGGGGAAGACGGGCCATGATGGATCATGATGCATCGGGTCATTTATTAATCTCAACAAATCTAGCAAATTAAGCATGGACAGAAAATGGATTCGGTGTTGCGGTGTCTGAGCCCATGCTCCCAGGAAAGATTGGTGTTGAGGGATTGTAAACCATCCATGGTTCTGGTATACACCATGGCCCTTTCCAGTAGGGTAATATCCTCCTCCAAACTGATTCATTGTTGGTTACTTATTTATTCTCTAAGTTTATATCTTTATCTTGAATGACCCAGGGTTCATGTCTGTTCGAGTTCCAACAAATCCTCTAAAACTATGAGCCCTCCTTGTAAACCAAAAGGCAACGCGGTGCATAGAATGTGCTTCGCATTCTCACTTGAGATAGTATTAATGGGTGGATGAAATACTCATGCATTTACAACCCAGGATTCAGTGAAGATATGTGAAATGTATGCTGACATTCCTAGTCTAACTTATTAACATATTAAACTGTCATTTGTGATTACGCATGGAATATAACTAACTCATTCATTCAACATATTAACGACTATTGAAACAATAAGGAAACACATGCAATCAATCACATAACATAGGTTTTACCGTGGTTCACCCCCCCTGGGCTACGTCCACAAAAATCTGGCTTCTCAACAATTTTATTATGGTAATTCCAAACCTACGGTGTCGTGCACCTTACAACTCTTCTCAGTCGAGTTGAGACCTATTATGAGGTGGACTAGATCGCACCAAGATCCTCAACCTACGATCTAACCCTCAAGATATACCCTCCTTACTCCTCTCTAGCTCAACAAATTACAACATCATGCCGCATGGAAAAATATTACAACTCATTATCCTCTCTTTTATCACCCTCCCCTTATATGAGACCTAGGTATCTATATTTATACGTTTTTGGCTCGCCAGCCATTACAATTTATTGCAAAAACCCTAAACCTAACGTTGTTAGGCATTCCATGGATGCGCGCGTGCTTCTCCTTCTTCCATTTGTCGCTTCCCTCATGCATGCTTTCTTTCCCAAAATAACCTTTCTTTCTACTTTTTCCTGCTTCCAGTAGGGCCCCAACATTGACATGTGTCTCATCCTGAGCCACCTAACTTTTGTGTGCCTCATTGATCTCCCTGGTGATCACCTGGAAATTTTCCCTAGGCTCTGTTGCTTGCATTTGAGCATGTGTGGTCTTCTCCTTGAGTGCATCTACTGTCTACACTACAATTTCATTGATGATCAACCCTGGGAACTCTGCCTGGGTCTGTGACATATATGTCTTGGCACAAAGATTCTCGATCTCTGGGCACTCTCTCTTGAAGTGGTTCCATTTGAGTCTGACACTTGGTTTTCTACATCTATGCAGTGGTGAGTTCTGCCTGTAGTTTCTTCATATCGTGCACCCCTTTGATGCACTTCATGATGGGCATTGTCTTTTTCCTTTGCTTAAGGTCTTGGATAGCTGCATTGATCCTTTCTTCTTCCTTGTCCCACTATTGGACTTGTTGATCCTCTTCCATCTTTGTACAGATTTGTGCTGCTTTTTCGAACAAGTCAGTTGCTGCGCTAACCTGTTTCTCTATCTCTTGTATCTTTTATGTTTTTTCCTGCTTCTTGTTATCCCTTACCTCTGGTGGAGTGGCAAGTGTGAGCTACTCACAAAGATTCTCGATCTCATGTTGATACTGATTGATTTCCTGCACAATCTAATAAATCTTCTCATATGTTGTGATTTTATCCCTCTCCCCAGTCTTTGGAATCTTCTCATAAGTTCTGACCACTTTTTGTTCCAATCCGTTCACGTGTTCCCTCTCCTCTTGGGTCTCAATATTGGCCTACTCATATATCAATTCCAGCGCATCATGTTTATCCTTTTCCTTTCGTAATTCAGTTATGTATGTACATGCACAAGAATGTACCTCTTGGGTAACACTAACCTGTCATTTGTGTAGAGCCTTGGATGGTAGAAATACCAATTATAATTGAGCTAAGTCCTTTAGGGGTGTCTGCCCCACAATCTGGTCCATGTGCATCATGCTGGGTGTAATGTGGAAAGTTGTACTCAACTGCGGTATTGTGTGGACTGTATCCCACTCACTTTCTTCCATTTCTTCTCATGTATGTGATCTTGACGGCCATGTCCCTTTGTTGTTGTTTATTTCCTGTGTTTCCCCGATCTGCTTGAGGAACTGTCGTATGTTCGCCAGCTCCTCTTTAATTATGTCTTTGTGGTGCAAAACATTATGAAAATACTTGAATGTATGATCCTAGACCATTTGGGCTATTATTTCTGCATCATCCTTGGTAATCGTGTACTTTGGGGGCATTCTATGTGCCTTCATCTTCTTGTGCACCCCCCCCCCCCCCACAATTCTGAGTAGCTAATATCTTAGTCGGGCCTAGTTCTTGTGGGTTGGGACTTGGTGTCATCCCTTGCACTACCTCGTCCTGTTTTTGTTGTACTTGGGTTGGTTGCATATTATTCTTCTTCCCATTCTGGGTTCCTTTCTTAGATGTCCCTTCTTTTTTCCACTTTTTTTTTGTCTGGCCCATCCTTGGTTTCTTGGGCACTGGGACTTCCTCAGGTTGTCTCTCCCTAACCTACCTCCTCAACATTTGTATATTCCAACCTTGCCTCCTCTTCCTCTGTCCTTGTAGGTATGTCTGGGCTAAGGACTGGAATCCTCTAGTCATCTTCCCAATCATTGATAGTCATTTATATGTTTCCCTCTGTGATGCAATAGCACAGTTGTAGCCACTTCTTGTTGGGATCCTTTCGTTCCTGGATCCACATCACATGTCTAGTATCCTTGAAGCTAGTTATGCCTCGATAGTATGCAACAGCCTATGGTGTTATTCTCCATAGATTGGCGATGGACTCCTATAGGTTGTGAAGGTATCCTTCGAATACAGTTGTGATTGTCTTCATGTGCTTGGCGTCTGATGCAGCGCCAAGTGATAAATAGTGCGCTGCATGATTAGGCTTAGGTCTAGTGGAGAAAAATGTGTAATCTGGTTCCTTCCATCCCATGATGGCTATCATCATGAGTAGCCATGAATAATTAAATTATGTTCCTACATATTGTGCATCCTTGCAATCATCCAGAAACAAATTCAAAAGATAAGGGGCCCAGCTGACTTTGGTTCCCTTGGCACACTGTGTTGCAACTGCGACAACCCTGTTAATGTTTAAGCCATTATTATAGTTCTTTGCATTTCAATAGATAATAGAAACATAAGACAAGATCACTGAGAAATACATAATCACAAGAGACACAACATTTATCTTGGGAAACCCTCTAGGGGAAGAAAACTTAGCAAAACTTCCTTATTATAGATAGCCAATACAATGCCAAGAGATAACTCAAACAAGTATAGAATGTCCTCTCCCAAATATGTGCCTCTCTCTCTCTCCCTTCTCCAGCTGCAGCTCTGAAACTTGTCTCTCAATGAACAAGTGAGTGTGTGTCTAAGTGAGGCGCTAGCCTCCTTATTTATACAAGACTAGCACATGTGGGAGTGTCCTTTCACTGGCAGGGCTGACTTCTTCTCCTAGGTGGTTATAACCACCTTTATTATATTATGGGGTCTCTTTGATATATTCTGGGCCCAACTTATTCTTTTTCCTATTACAATTATATTATGACAAATCTGCAAAAGGGGATTTGGTCCTTTTACAATAGACGACATGATCAATCCACAATGGGGATTGATCCAATGAATAATATATCAAATAATAATAAGAATACACTTTGCAATTACATTATTTCAACACTCCCCCTTAATAAGAAGGGTATTCTACAGCAGCATCAGACGAGAGAGAGGCCTTTATCATCAACATCATCAGGAGGACAACATCATCAATATCATCTTGGAACACTGACTGGCGTATCTATAAATCATTAGAAGTTTTCTTCATCAGAAGCATCGTCATTCTCAAAGGAATGCAATCATCATCTGCATCAATATGTATTATTATAAAACTAATACATCATCATCATCATCACATCACGAGGTTGGATCATCATAATACAGGACTGGATTTACATCACAGTTGTTAAGCTGGAAGCTCAGTACTCGCCTTGCTTTACGTCACAACAATCAAGCTGGAAGAAAGATACTAGACTGTCTTTATGTCACAACTTCTCAAGCTGGAAGCACAGTACTAGTCTCATATCAATGTCTTGCTTTATGTCACAGCACTCAAGCTGGAAGCAAGATACTAGACTGGCTTTACATCACAACTTCTCAATATGGAAGCATAGTACTAGTCTCATATCATCATCTTGCTTTACGTCACAACCATCAGGTTGGAAGCAAGCTACTAGACTAGCTTTACGTCATAGTTGTCAAGACGGAAGCACAATACTAGTCTCATCACATCGTCTTGCTTTACGTCACAACCATTAGGTTGGAAGAAAGATACTAGACTGGCTTTATGTCACAGTTATCAAGCCGGAAGCACAGTACTAGTCTCATCACATCATATTGTTTTACATCACAACCATCAGGTTGGAAGCAAGATACTAGATTGGCTTTACGTCACAGCTGCCAAGCTGGAAGCACAGTACTAGTCTCATTAGATTATCTTGCTTTACGTCATAGCAATGAAGTTGGAAGCAAGAGATGTCTCATCACAGCAACTACTCCCCCTTTCAAGGAAGGTCCTTTCAGACTATACCAAGATTATCTCGAAAGTGCTCAAACTTTACATGAGATAGAGGCTTGGTCAACACATCAGCAACCTGTTCATTCGTGCTAACGTACTGGAGCTTTAAGGCTCCTCTCTGTACCATGTCACGAATGTAATGATAACAAATCTCTATGTGCTTCGACCTGTCATGGAATATAGGATTCTCTATCATGTTTATGCAGCTCTGGTTATCACATAGGATTGTATTTTCTTCCATATCTATGTCAAATAGGTCGGTCAGCAAATTTCAAATCCATATAGCTTCGCAGCTAGCAGAACATGCAGCAATGTATTCTTCTTCAACTGTGCTGAGAGAAATGCTGGATTGCTTCCTATTCTGCCACAAGATCATGGCTGATCCCAAACTAAAACAGCATCCTGAAGTTCTTTTTCTATCAGAAACACTTCCTTCCCAATCCTAATCAGTGTACCCACTCAATGTGAAATCATGATCTCCATCATAATTGAGACCACAATCTAATGTACCCT
Source organism: Picea engelmannii (assembly GCA_009831015.1). Classification (NCBI taxonomy): domain Eukaryota; kingdom Viridiplantae; phylum Streptophyta; class Pinopsida; order Pinales; family Pinaceae; genus Picea; species Picea engelmannii. The sequence goes on from ML811472.1 coordinate 25,441, forward strand.
TAAGGTACCTCATCACATGTTTTTCAACCACAAGGTGAACACGTTTGGGTTCTACCAGTAACTGACTCAAGGTGTTCATGGAAAAATAAATGTTTGGTCTGGTGTTCGTCAGGTACATCAGTGATCCAATAATTTGTCTATACAGTGTGGCATCAATCAATTCTGACGAAGTATCGACCAACAGCTTCATATTCGTTTCCATGAGTGTATTCATGGGCTTGCACTCTAACATGTCAAATATCTTCAAGATTTCGACTACATACTTCCCTTGGTTAAGGAAGATCCTCTCTAGACTCTACCATACCTCAAGACCTAAGAAATAATGCATTAGGCCAAGGTCTTTCATCTCAAATTTTGAAGAGAGTCTCTTCTTACATTTGGTGATGAGATTTTCTTCTCCAGTTAAGAATAAGTCATCCACATATATCAATAGTATTACTAGCTCATCGTTCATAACCTTGATTTAGAGGTTAGAATTTTCTTTACTCTTGGTAAATCCCAATCTCGTCAGAAAGATATCTATTCATCCATACCAAGATCTAGGAGCTTTCTTCAATCTGTACAAGGATTTCTTCAACTTGCAGACATGAGACTTCCAGTCTTCAACTTCAAATCATTGATTTTGCTCTATATACACCTCCTATTCAATAAAACCATTTAGGAAGTTTGTCTTTACGTCCATCTAGTGTAACCTCCACTTCATCTTAGTTGCAAGGGCTCTGATGGTTCTGATCGAAGTGTATCTGGCTACAGGAGAGAATGTTTCTTCATAGTCAATGCCTTCTTTTTGAGAAAAACCACAAGCTACAAATGTTTCTTTATACTTCTCAATACTTCCATCAACAACATGTTTTATTTTGAAGATCCATCTAGACGATACCAAATCCTTGCTATTTGGTCTGGGAACTATTTTCCATACATTGTTCTTTATTATGGATTGGTATTCTTTTGTCATGGCAACTGCCCATTCTTTCTTCAAAATGGCTTCTTCAAAGTAGGTAGGCTCCTTTTCTAGGAGATCACACATCAAAGCCATATAACTAGAGAGTGACTTAGGTTTCTTCACATGTCTCGTGGTTCCTTCGAGAACACCATATTTCTATCCATCTTGAATAAGCTCTCTAGCTTAAGTTGGCTTTCTTTTATGGGAGATTGTCATCTGAGGAGGTTCTTGAAACTCTACTATTTCATGATCTTCTAGAATTTCCTCATTAGGGGAAGTTACGACTTCCTTCACAGGTTTAGCATCTCTGGGAACCTCCCTCACTGATTCTGCAACTCTAGGGATTACGGGTTCCTCTTCATATACCTCTTCAAGCTGTCATTTTCTTGATTTCTTTAGTGTTGCATCTTCATCAAAGGTCACATCCCTACTGATCTCAATGTGACAGTGACTTGGTATATAGATACTGAAGGCCTTGGTGCCCTCACAGTGTCCCACAATTATTCCCTTCTTTCCTGAGGGTTCTAGCTTGTTTCTTTTCTCTTTCGGTATATGTATAAATACTGGGCAGCCAAATATTTTGAGATGGATTACCTCTAGCTTCTTTCCGGTGAACATCTCTTCTGGGGTCTTGAACCCAAGTGCACTATGGGACAATCAGTTTTGCACATATATGGCTATCATTGTCGCTTATTCCCATAAGCACAAAGGAATATCTTGATCGTGGATCATGGTCTTCACGGCTTCCATTATCGTTTTGTTCCTTCTTTCAGCCACACCATTTTGTTGAGGATTATAGGGAGTAGTGAGTTCCCTCTTGATCCCAACATCTTTACAGAAGTTCACGAACTATTTTAAGGTGTATTCTTCTCCATTATCTTACCTAAGTATCTTGATCTTTCTTTCATAAAGATTCTCTATCGAGGCTTTGAATTCCTTGAATTTGTTGAACACTTCATCTGTAGATTTCAAAAAAATACACCCAGGTCTTACGAGAATAATCATCACTAAATAGTATACATACCCACTAATGGAGGAAAATGGAATTGGGCCACACACATCTAAATCAATGAGTTCTAGGACTCCTTCTGCTTTGTTTTCTCTCTTTGGAAAAGGGTTCTTGATGTTCTTCCCTTGTGCACATCCATTGCATACGCCTTCATGGTCAACCTTGAGTTCTGGTAAACTTGTGACCACTTTGCATATGTATGGTAGTACCTTGTAGTTAATGTGAGATAATCTTCTATGCCAAATTTCACATGGATTCTCAATGGCATGGATCATGGCATCTTCTGAGTGACCCTTTAGCTTATACAAGCCACCTTCTTCTTTTCCAATGATGATTGCTTCTTTTAAGGTTTCTCCTTTAGAACATTGCCTTCTTCAACCTTCACTATTGCTTCCTTGGGGTTATTCCCTATGAACTGGAACAAGGTCAACAAAAAATCAAGCAAGAATAATATCCTTTTGATAATATAAAGCAATAACAAGAACAATCATCACAATAGCTCCTTTAGAGATATCACTTGTAACTTGTCTGAAGCAAAGATTAAAGGTAAGGAATACAATACGAAAATGAGTTCAACACTCTCATAGTGTTGTGATCAAACATTCCGCCATGGAAACTTTGAACTAACACATGAGATTCTTCCTAAAGGAGGTCTTAGTTGTATCAGACAAATGATTACGTTAAGCATTTACCTCTATATGCTCACATGCTATCAAGTATGATACTTTACAAAGATTGCTATATCAACTATAGTCATCAACTTGTAATGTTTACCTTTGAATCTTATCAACTTGATTAATAAAAACTGGAGCCTTGTCCTCAGGAATGAGTGTGATCTAGGTGGATATCGGTGGCCACCCACATTTTCCAACTGGCTCAAAACAGCTTTCTGGCAATTTTGGCAATCTACTATTTTTAGCAGTTTTTAACTTCCGAGGCCATTTTGAGGACCTAAATGAAGATTTTTCGAGATCAAGGTTCTCAATGATATCCAAAGGAATGATTGAGCCCCCAAATTGAATCTCCTCGATGATATCTTTCCAACGATCTATCATACGTCTAAAACGGAGATCGTATGCAAAAGTTACGACCCCGGGAAGTTAATGTACTAACTTACCCAAACAGGGCCCACATGACTTTTGGCGCTTCATCTCCTAGGGTTAGGTTTTTTTTATGTCTAGGACTCTTAGAATTCACGTTTATTGTAAAAATTCCTTCATAGCCTCATTGTAATCATCTTCTTGCGAATGTGAGTAGCCATCACATCTCTTCTTAGAGATAAGCTGCCACCATTCTAGTGAGTCTTTCACTCTGTATTTTTACAATCTCTGTACATTTCTTTGATTAATAGAAATCGTGTATTACTGTATATCTGTGTTTATGGTTGCATCTCTAATACATTTATGTTACATTATTGAATATCTGTGATATCTCTGTGCATTTATTTATTATATCTCTGATCTCATTTCGTGTCGAAAATAATTTGGATCAGAGTGCTTGCTTTTCTTCCAAGTCTCCTTCACTCAAGATGACGAGTGCTTTCTTCGACCTGTCTTATGTACTAAGACAATACACTATCTTGACATAAGGTTGGGTTAGAGGATAAGTTCTATAATCTCAACTTTTAATCCATCTAATACCTTGACTTAGATCAAAGGTTAGAATGAAGGTCATAGCTACAACATGCAACATTGATCAATATAACAAATGGATGCATATCAGAATAATCACACCTGGGTTGCATCATTCCTTTGAATGTGTTGGATCTTGATATCCTTTTGGATCTATGGCAAGAGATCCCTTCTCCTACAAATACTCTATAAATTTTAACCATTTAAACATATGTGAGTACATACCTCTGATAGCATTTGCAGGTAGTGGCTCCATCTGGCAGCAGCGGTAATCATTACCAACTCTTAAGAACTTCAAGAGTGACTGGAACTGGTACTATGGATGCAATTGCAACTGATACCGCAACTACAGTTGGTTCTGAGACTGCAACTGCAACTGCAACTTAGGGTTTTATAAGGGAAACCCTAATTTTTCAAACTTCAAAATTTGAAATTTTGATCCAAGGGATAGATGCGTTGAGCTGAGGTGAGTAAGCTAGTGCAGTGAGATTTCTGAAAATCCAACTTTTACCCCCTCAAACTTGATCTGCAGATTTCTGGACTAGTGCTTCTGGTTTTCTGGTACTCTAGTACTTCTGGTACTTTTGGTACTCTAGTTTTCTGGTTTTCTGGTACTTTGTGAAACTAGGGTTTCACTTTCTGGGAGATCTAGCCACTGAAAAGGTGTGTTGAAGGTGCCAAAATGATCCTTGAGAGAGGGCACACTTTTCTATATGGTTTTAGGTTTGAAATACCTCACCAACAAAAATCCCTAATTTGCATGTATGACAACAATGACGTTTTTCACTTTTCTCTTGTGAAAGATGCTCTCTTCAGCTTGGCTCTGAAACCATGTTAATGTTTAATCCATTATTATAGTTCTTTTCATTTCAATAGATAACAGCAATATAAGACAAGATCACTGAGAAATACACAATCACAAGAGACACAACATTTATCTTGGGAAACCCTCTAGGGGAAGAAAACCCAACAAAACTTGCTTATTATAGATAGCTAATACAATGTAAGAGATAACTCAAACAAGTATAAAATTTCCTCTCCCAAAGATGCGCCTCTCTCTCTCTCTCTTCTCCAACTACAGCTCCAAAACTTGTCTCTCAATGAACAAGTGAGTGTGTGTCTAAGTGAGGCACTAGCCTCCTTATTTATACAAGACTGGCACGTGTGGGAGTGTCCTTTCACTGGCAGAGCCGACTTCTTCTCCTAGGTGGTTATAACCACCTTTATTATATTCTAGGGTATCTTTGATATATTCTGGGCCCGTCTTCTTTTGCCTATTACAATTATATTATGACCAATCCGCAAAAGGGGATTTGGTCCTTTTATAATAGCCAACATGATCAATCCACAATGGGGATTGATCCAATGAATAATATATCAAATAATAATAAGAATACACTTTGCAGTTATAGTATTTCAACAAACCCCAACCGAGACTTCCTCCTTGCGGCATTTTCTTAGCAGCTTGTAGGCCATGATTTTTGCACCCATTTTTTTCGCGGCGTCACTAATCCATTTGATGATGATTCTGTGCATCCCCCTTTCAGTACCATATTTCTTTTTCATATCCTCTGTGAGTACTTTCTCTTTGTTTTGTCATCAATAAATTCTATGGGATCCATGCCCCATGATGGAAATCCTGTAATGTGGGCAATGATCTCTACATCTAATGGGCCATGCTTTTCCAACCATATATCTTTGCCATGTGTTACTTCCATCAATGGTTTGATGCAACTATTGGCATACTGTCCTATACCAAAGTGTGGTAGTTCCAATAGACCTAAAATGCATGTTTTTTCCAACCCTGTTTCCCACTAAAGTGGTTGATGAATTGGTTCCCCAAATAGATCTAGGCCCACCGTCTGTAGGTATACTTTCTTTGTGAACTCTGGGAAGTTGTCTGTGTCTGTTACATCATGATATGAGTATTTGAGATTTTCCACAAACCCTAGAAAGTCTGATTTCACCCGTACCCCTTCTAGTATACGTGGAAAAACAATGGTTGCGACAGGTTGCTTGTGTGGTGACCTAGGTACCTACTACTTGCCCTTTTTCGGTGGTGGCTGACTCAAGGTTCCAGCCTCCATTGGTCGTTCTTCATCATATTGTTCTGGTCATCTTGTGACTTCTTCTACTATTCCCTCCTGTGGGTATTCTGACACAGTTGTCTATGATTCATCTAGCTCGACCACTACTTCCTGATTTGTAGTCGTTCCACTGAATCTTGAGGATTCCTTGGGGTTTTCTAGTTGTGCTTGGTTGTCTAGCCCCCTGTTCTATCAACATTGTTCCTCTTCTGGCATATCCACGTCCATGCATGTTGATGTTGTTTGTTGGGTTTCCTAGACAATGGGTGTGGAGTTCATTGGTGTTGTGGCTGGTGATGGGATTTCATTGACATTGATGACCTCTGGCAGTTGTTAATCACTTTCCTTCAATTGTACCTATGCTCTTGTTCTAAATCTAGATTTTTTGGTGGTCTGGCTCAGTTCGACTTGTTTTGGTGGTGCCATGGTGGAAAATATGGTCGTTCGTCGAGCTCAGTAGCTTCTGCAACCTCTGTGAAATTTTTTTTGTGCTTCAGATGCTCTATGTCTCTTCTACTTTAGCGATAATCATTTTTCTCCTGCGTCCCTACTTGGTATGGGCATCATATGAATCTTTTCGAAGATGGTACCTTTATTGTGTATTCAATGAACCTATGGTTCCTTCGTACATTCCATTACTCTCCCCTCTCCCTCGCCATCCCCAGTTGCCATGATTAATGTGGTGTCCTGTCAGTCATTTCTGGCATCTAAGTCCACTTTCCTTCATTTAGTACTTCTTTTTCCATTTGTACCTTTCCCACTTGTTTACATTTTGAGCTGACCATTGGCCTTGTCCTTGTCGGGTTTGTATTCCTAAGTATGCATGTTATTTCTCTTTTCGGTGCACTGTACCTCTTTTGGTATCGTTTACTATCCTTCTCTCTCTTTTTTGTTTTCCTCTCTGTGCGGTGACTTTCATGTTGTGGATGGTCGACTGCCCCTGTACAGCTTCAGTCGGCTCCCATTGATAATCCCTTTGAGTTTTGTGCCTCCTAAATCCTGCAATTGTACAACTCCTCCATCTGTGACAGTTCTTACTTTGTACGGTCCTAACCAATGCATTCTGAGTTTTCCTGGATGTTGAATTGATTTGTTGTCATACATCAACACTAAGTCTCCTTCCTTGAAATTTTTCTTCTTAATATGTCTGTCGTGCCAAGATTTTTCCCTTTCTTTCTAAACTTGTTGGTGGAACCCTACTAGGATCTTATCTTCCTCCATGATCATCGACTGATTTAGTCTCTCATGTACTGCGCCTCACTCTGTCATGTGTGTAATTCCTGCTACGCGCAGAATGGGTAACAAAACTTCTAATGGCACCACTGCTTATTGGCCATATACTATTTTAAATGGTGTGTTCCCTGTCAACTTATTTCAGGTGGTCCTGTAATACCACAATACTGCTGGTATTCTGAGGTCCCAATCATCTATGTTGACATTACAGATCTTTGTCAGTGCATTCTCAAGGATTTTGTTAAATGATTCTATTGTTCCATTTGCATGTGGGTGATATGGTGTTCTCTTTTGATGATGGACTTCAAACTCTTCATTCATAGCCTTAATAGTGTTGTTAATGAAGTGTGTTCCTTAGTCTCTCATCAAAATTCTTGGGCAACCAAACTGAGTGATTACTTGTTCAAATAGAAAGTGTGTTGATGTTTCTGTGTTGCAATCCTTCATTGGTGTTGTTTCTTCCCATCTTGTCAAGTATTTTGTCGTGGTAATAATATACCTTTCTCCTTTTCTTTTAGTTGGTGTGTTTATTGGTCCCACGAAGTCAATTTCCCATTTGTCGAATAACTGCAAAGTTACCTATGGTCGTAATGGCATCTCATCCCTTCTATTGGGTTTTCCAACCCTCTGACAGACATCGCATCTCTGGCAGTATTGTTTTGAATCTCTATGAATGGTCGACCACCATATTCCTATGCCCAATACCTTCTGTGTGGTAAATTTTCCTACGTAATTTCCTCCTACTATTCCCTCATGGGCTTCTGCTAAAACCCTTGGTATTTCGTGTTCTAGCACATATCGTCACAAAATTTTATCTGTGTCTATTTTATATAAGTGTCTTGTGATCAGCTAATAGTCTACAGCCCGGACTACCAGGTTTTTCTTCTATGCATTCTTATACTCTTGTGGTGCAGTACCTGTACTCAAGTACTGGATGATATCTGCAAAGTATTCATCGGTGATTTGGACTGAAAATAAATGTGCGTCTGGAAATTTTTCCTCTAAGTTTGTGGGTTCTTCTCCATTTGTGACCCTAGCTAAGTGGTCAGGTCCTACGATCAACCTTCTTGTCTTGACTATTACTTCAAAATCAAACTCTTGAAACAGTAATAACCATCAACAAATTATCTGCCCCCCCCCCAATACTGGCTTGTTGACTAGGTATTTAAGGGTTGAGTGATCTATGAACATCTTAAAATGTTTTCCCAATAAGTAATGTCTAAATTTATGCAATGCATAGACCATAGCTAGACCTTCCCTCTTTGTAGTGTTGTAGTTCTTCTCTTATTCTGATAGTTTTTTGCTCACAAATTCTATAGGGTGATCCAAATATCCCACTTCTGGCTATGCCAAAATAGCTCCAAGTTCTATGGTTGATGCATCTACATGTACATGGAATGTTTTCTCCCAGTCTGGAAATACTAGTATTGGCATGGTGACCATTTTTTCTTTTAGCATGTCTAGACCATGTTGACAATATTCATTCCACTAAAACTTTGTATCTTTCCTTAACAGTTTCTCCATTGGAGTGGTAATCTGTGCGTACCCTTTGATAAATTTTCTATAGCAGCATGTTTGTCCCAATGTAGCTCTTAGTTGACGGACTATCTTTGGTGGTGGCAAGTTAACAATTACTGCAATCTTTGCAGAATCTTCTAGTAAGCCTTTTTTTCATACTGTATGACCCAGTAGTATCCCAAACGGTGTTACGAATATACAGTTTTTTATGTTTAATGATATCTGGCACTGCCTGCATCTTTCTAACATCATCCGCAATACCTCTACATGGTATTTGAAAAGGCTATAGGATGTCCAATCGTCTAAGTAAACCTCTAAAAAATGGTGGATAAATTCTTTGAATGCAACGATGACTACTCTAGAAAATATTGTTGGTTCATTCTTCAGTCCAAACGGCATGACTGTGTACTGGTAGGATCCCCATTCTGTAGAAAATGTGGTCTTGTATCTATCTTCATGTGATATCTTGATCTGGTGGTATCCTGAGAATCCATCAGTGAATGAATAAAATCTGTGTCCTCCTATGTTCTCCAACACCTCGTCTATGAAAGGCATAGGGAACGGGTCATGTAGGAATGCGTCGTTCAACTTCCTCAAGTCGACACATATTCTTATACCGCCTTGTTTTTTCTCCTGAACTGTCATCAGGCTTATCCCTTTTGATTCCTCCATGGGTTCTATGATTCCATCTTCGAGCATCTTATCGATCTCAGCTTTGACTTTCTGCTTATTGCTATAGTGGGAAAACCCCCCTATGGACTACACTAGGGTTTAATCGTGCAGGAAGAGCTAATCATCTAAAGTCTCCTACTTTTAACAACTATCCCAACAATACCTCACATTCATGCATAAAATACAAACTATAAGGATCCGATAGTCTTACCTTAAACTTTGTGTCTTGTGTTGATCCATCTGCATTCGGCTGCTCCTCGACTACAAGTCTCCTCCCAAGGCTGACCTATATTCACCGAAAAACAAACAAGAAACTAAAAACATGCATATTATATATGAATTAGTGGGTTATATGTCATAACAAAATGTAAATCAAACATGAAGATTGAACACATCATATGGCGGGACGGAAAAAGTACTTCTTTATATTAATCTCACAAAGTCACTTACAAAATGAGATCGGCGACTTCTCCTCGAACCTGGTCCTGGGCTCCTCTTCACCAAGCTCCAACTTCTTTCACGTATCCTTCTTCTCTCACACTTCTCTATACAGAATGGGCATAGGCTTATGAATGAGGAAAAAGGCAAGAATAGGGAATTCTGGCTCAAAACTCACAATGTGGCTGCAAATTCTTGGGGCAAGGGGAGAAAGTGAAATGGGCAGATTTTCATTGTAACTATGTTTCTCCTTGGAATGAGACCCCAACACCTCCTTTTATATGACAAAAGGATGGTTATTCGATTGAGTGACGGGCTATAGGTAGTGTATTAGTTGGGAAACTACCCGATAGCCTATAATCTCAACGAATCCCTTGCAACTTTTTCTTTTTTTCAACTTTTGTGGGTATACGTGGGTTGTAATGGTGCATCTAGCATATGTACGTGGGCAGTAGTGGTGCAGGGCACGTACATCTTCAAAAATTTTGTTTTTAAGAAGAGATGTTTAGTGTTGGCTTGGAAAAAATAGTAAGTAAGATGGCCTGATGCCAGGTGTGCATGTATGGTGCAATTTAGGGTTATAATAGATGCCCCCTAATGTGTGAAGTCAGAAGAGCATATGATGGCCAAAATACATTACAAATATTCACCAACATATGAAGCGAGTGATCCTGGGACCAGAGTTCAGGAGGTGCCATCTACAAAAAAACAATAGTCTCACTGAGGCGGGCATACCCATGCTTGAAATGAAATAAATCATGGTTTCCAATCAAATACACTACAGATCCATGTCATATAACTATATAAAGTGTATCCGCGAGAAATACACAGTGGATCTACATCTCAAAATCAAAGATACATGTGTATAGTATCCATCTTCAAGAAGCCAATGATGCATGATGGTTGGAGATGAGGTCTTCAGAGCTCGAGCAACAACTTCAATATCTTCAAAACTTAGGTAGGAATGTAATTTGAGTGTATGAATTCACTAACTAGAGGTCTTCGAATACTCGTCAGGGAACAGACAAGAGGATCTCGGTGATCAGGCAAAGAACTTCATTGATTTTGAACAAGGACTTGATTGGACTTTCAGGATGGTCGGGCATGAGGGCAAGAGACAAACTACAGAGAAGCTGACTCAAGTTGGGTAAAAATTCCCTTGGAAAATAGCACGGCTGATGATCAGACTTAGGCAACAATACATTGACATAAGTTCACGATGCAGGAGGCAACGCAAACTCTCCATGTGTTTGGAAGGATAACCAAATGGAGGAGGAAACAACTATATGTTATAAGAACAGCTTCCTAAGGTCATATTAAATCCCAAATATTGATCAACAAATGGAAGCATGTGCTTTGTCCAAGGGCGACTCATTTTTCTTCCATAAAAATAAAATACTTTTCCCATCATCTTTTTGGGGTACATTGAGTTTTTGTCTTTTTCAATATTTTGGAGAGCTTGAAAAGGAATAAAAGAATGCTACGTTACAAAGGAGGAACGAGTGTCGCAAGCATACTAGTTCCAAGCATAAGGAACACACTAATTCTTGGAGCAAGGAGACATGTGCAAGGAAAGGACACTCAGGAAAATTCCTCCATGGGTCAAGGTGTCAAGACGCAAAGGAAAAGTGCTACAAGGCTTGTGTATAAGGCATGCTTCAAAGGTTCAGTTGAGAGAAACATGGAGCTGATATTAGGCCAAAGAAGCAGAGATGCAGATGCGATTAATAAGACACAATCATAACATCCTTCAATGTAATTTTAAATGAGCCCAGAGAAGGTAAGCTCAGTGGTTTTTTATTTTTAGAGAGTCTGAAAAAACGCAAAAGAAGACTCCACTGGGGTACCTTTTTCGAAGATAGTCTAGTCGGTTCGAAAAAATGGGTAAACTAGCACCGAAAAGACGTCTATTCAAAACCGTTTTAACAAGTGTGACAAAGACATGATCACTTGGCAATATTTTCAATTTTAAGGAGTTTGAAAAGAGCTTAACTATGGACTCGCTGCCTTTTTTCTAGATTTAGTCTCCTTAGCCTGAAAAGGAGAAATCTCCCGGCGAGATGAATCCTGAGGTGTACCTTTTTCCTCCTTAATATATAAGACGGAAAAAGGGGTAAACTCATGCTAGTAGATGTTTTTCTGAACCAATTAACGAGTGTGAAAGAACAAGGTCACTCAACAATCTTTTCAATTTTAAGGAGTTTGAAAAGAGATTAACTATGGACTTCGTAGAGGACGTTCTTCTAGACCATTTTAAATAGTGTGAAGTAACAAGGTCACTCGGATATCTTTTCAATTTTAGGGAGTCTGAAAAGAGCTTAACTATGGGCTCCATGGGGGTTCCTTTTTCGTAAATTTAGTCCCTCAGGCCCGAAAAACGGTTAAAATTATACTTGAGAATACTCTTCTAGCGAACCAAAGTTCCTAGAGCGTACCTTTGTTCATAAAATTGACCATTCAGATCGAAAAAAGGGGTAAACTACCGCCATACATATGTGCCTTCAAATTTTTGTTTGGCGAGCATGAAGGACAACAATATCGCTCGACAATCTTTTCATATTTAGAGGGTCTGAAAAGGGCTTAAAAGAAGACCCGTTTTGTGGGAGTCCCGAGAGTGAGGTCAAGAGTGATAACATATTAGACATATGAGGCTCAATATCGTAATCAAGACAAGACGAACAAGGACTCCCAAGCCTATACTCATTAACAACGGCATGGACACCAAAATGGAACCAGGATCTACCTAGGGCATCCATGTGAAGGTAGGCTCTACCACAAAATTACAACACTTCTAGAGCAGCAATGACGGTTCTGTGTTGCAATTCGGTGGGATCGATCATGTGGAAAAGAGAAAAAGACAATGAGGTGCAACAAGTGGAGGTCAAATCCTAACTTAGATGCACGAATTTGGAAAAAAGACTTTTTACCAAAAGACCTTAAAAGTACCCCATCTCTCAAAAGGTTTTCCCAAACCAAAAGTAAAGTGTATTGTAACATCAAATGAGAAACTCAAGAACCACGTTAAATGATTTTCAAGCTAGAAAAAAAGACAAAAGGGGTCAAAAAATGACAAAAAGGGCCAAAAAATTCTATAAATAGAAGTTGGCAGCTCATTATCACCATTGCAAATTGAGAATTGACCAAAAATCCAAAAACACCCCTTTGTTAAAGAAGTTGATTCTGGGAGCTTCAGTGGACGAAACGAACTTTCGCTTGGACCAAGTAAGTACAAACTAGATCCTCTTTCATTTCCATACTTTTATTTTCCATTAGTTTTAGTTTTTGGGGGGACACACACCTTTTAAAAAATAGTCAACCCTACGTGTACGCGGGTTTTCCTAGGACAGCCCACGGGAAAAAAACAATATGTTCGCGTGCATACGCGACTGTGTCATCCTACATACACCCTCAAAGATATGAAAAAATTAAAAATGAAATCATTGAATATCTTTTGAACTTGTCATTTTGTAGAATGTACGTCCATTAGAGAGAGAGGGAGCATGAGGACATTAATCTACTGGTCGATGAGGACCCTGCAGCTATGGCCACATTGAGACAATGCGGTTTGTGGAAGTTCTTCTGGTGTCCATTCATGAGGGCACAACCCAGGCTATTGAATGCCTTGGTAGACTATTGGCATCCTGACGATGAGGCGTTTATGCTCGAGGGGCAGTCATTGACTTCGACGACTGAAGACATTTACTTTTTTATTGGCCTCTCGAGGAGGGCTAAACCAGTCAACTTGTGTGCTTTTCCCCCCGGGCCTCACAACATTGCAGATCTGATTAGGCTCCATTGTGAGGTTGGCACTGAGAAAGTATGTTCTCAGGTGCCAATTAACAGGATTACCAACCTATCACTCAAAGTGATAGTTTTACTCATTGGGAAGATCACTGGATCTACAGCTTTACATCAGGCCTCCCGAGCACACATGCATTGTGCAGTGCAATGATTGAATGCACAAATATTTGATTGGAGAATGACCATGCTAGACTGCATGAAGAGACAACTCATTGAGTTTCGTGGGTGAGACAACAAAAACATTGTATTTGGGACCATTTTGTGCTCATTCTTCTTCGAGCGGGTTCCCGGTCTCAGACCACGAGAGACAGTGTGAGGGAATGTGGCCTCTCTCCTAGTAGTGTGTAGATGGGAAGATTTTCTTCTGCGACAGGGGGGAGGAAGGACCATAGAGGCCTTCGACGATGCATCTTTTGACTGGTGGGCACGACACATTCCGACGATACAGGATTACCCCTACGTCGGGATCAACTTTTCTAGGGACCTGGACATGTCCATACCTCACGAAGTAGAGCGAGGATATATAGGTACGTTCATTTTTTAATGTTAATTAATTTTTATTTTTATGGGAATCAGAGTATCTAACAACTATGTATCTGTTTATGTACAAATGTGGGGCCAGTGCATCCAACAGACTTCTCGATGACCAGGCGACGTCCTCAACCAAAGGCAGTACCAGCCACAGTCGTTGGACCAAAAACAGCAGCAGGGGGACCTCTAGCCAGAGAGGTTGAGAGAGTTTTGAGACAGGTAGAGTGGAACCTCACCGTGCTCACTCGCACAGTCCCTATGGAAGGGCCAAGAGGCCCCGCCCTTAGCTTAGGATGGACCACTTATGTGTCGAGGGAACTTTTTTTATATCTTTTAGGGCATAAGCCCCGTGATATGTACTGGATATGTATTTTTGAGGAGCTTATGCCCACTTATGTACTCTGAGACTTTCGATAAATATATATATATATAT
>ML811472.1:39786-71896 GCA_009831015.1 Picea engelmannii
TTGTCTTATGGATTACATTTATTTACAAATGTATTTACATGTGTATGTGTGTGCTTTTTCTTACATGTGTGCAATATTCCAATCTAATACTTAGCTAGAGTATCTATCATTTGATTCAATCTCCTAGGAACATGGATATACGTAATGTAATCAAAACAACATTCTAAGAGACTTACCCTAAGGAATCATCGATGTAGAGTAGGATCATAAACGTGATAAACCCCTTTTAACTGGGACACAACCAATTGTGCATCTATGTATACTTGGAGGTAAGAGATACCGTGCGACAAGGCATCACAACGTAACTCTATTACTGCACTGTATTCAGAGACATTGTTTGTGGCATCACCTAAACAGATAACCCCAAAAGATAGCAACTGGCCTTGAGGTGTGAAGATCACCCAAGCTGTAGAAGAAAGCCTCTGAGTGTGTCATCTAGTGCTATCCACGAGCCCAACAAACACCTCTGATTCACTTGACATATTCCATAGTGAAAAATATGACATCAAAACGACACATCCATAAAACAAAAAGGACAAAACAAAATTGTATAATACCTATACATATATACAAGAAGTCACCCAAGGCGACCCACCTACAAGTAATACTTATTGAGATAGAGCTCATTTCTAGTCACCGCTAAAGTGTTCCCTTCAAAATCAACCAGACGATAAGCACCCTTCTTTAATACCCCCTTCATCATGAAAGGTCTAAACCTCATGGATTTGAGCTTGGGTGATGTGCCTTGAGGTGTGAACATCACCCAAGCTGTAGAAGAAAGCCTCTGAGTGTGTCATCTAGTGTTATCCACGAGCCCAACAAACACCTCTGATTCACTTGACATATGCCATAGTGAAAAATATGAAATCAAAACGACACATCCATAAAACAAAAAGGACAAAACAAAATTGTATAATACCTATACATATATACAAGAAGTCACCCAAGGCAACCCACCTACGAGTAATACTTATTGAGATAGAGCTCATTTCTAGTCTCCGTTAAAGTGTTCCTTTCAAAATCAACCAGACGATAAGCACCCTTCTTTAATACCCCCTTCATGATGAAAGGTATGAACCTCATGGATTTGAACTTGCCTTCCCCCAGGGGATCCTTATCTTGGTCATAGACTAGGTAGGACAAGGTCACCTTCAGATAAAATCCAAGGACGAACAGACCGATCATATTGACACTTGACTCTTTTCTTGTGAACCTCATTAGCCAAGGTTGCATCGCGTCGTTTCTCATCGAGATACTAGAGATATAATAAGCATTCCTCAAGTGGTGAAGTGTCTGGCGATAACTGTACTACCAACTTAAGAGATGGGATATGGAATTCTATAGGCAAGACTTCTTCCAACCCGTAAATGAGTTGAAAAGGTCAGAAATCGGTGGCATTCTTTATATACATTCGGTAGGCCCACAATGCTGAGTACAACATCAAATGCCAATTTGACTTGGTCAAATTGATCGTTTGTTGTAAAATGGTCCTGAGAGATTTATTCACAGCTTCCACCTAACCATTTTCTTGGGGGAAATAACGTGATGAGTGTTCTTTCCTCAACCCTAGCTTTGACGTTAACTCGGACATCATTTTTTCTGAAAGTGAATGACATGGTCAATGACAATCTCCTTCGGGACGTCGAGCCTTGTTATTATCTGATTAAACTAGAAGAGATTTTTTGTCTCGCCATCATCTTTGAACGTTGGCATAACTTCTACCCACTTTGTAAAGTATTCTACTGCTACAATGATATAACGGTGCCCTCTGGATGAAGGGGGTTGGCATGTGGTATAATCAATCCCCCACTTAGTGAGGGGCCAACTGTAATGACGGGAAACATAGGACTGGGGTGTGCCCTCATCTTCTGAGAGAAGATATGACATGGATGGCACTTCTTGACCGATTTAACACAAACTTTGATTAACGTCGGCCAATCGTAACTAGCTCGTAGAATATTTTGGGTTGTTTCCAACCTAGACAAATGACCACCACATGCTTCATTGTGGTAGTCGTTAAGCACGAGTTCTGCTTCTTCACGAGTGAGGCACCGACAAAGGATGAAATCTACACCTTGACGATACAAAGTGTCCTTGAGTATGATATATTTTTTTTCTTGATGGCATATACGTCGATGCTCATCATGAGAAGCAAACATGGGGCACTTCAAAGTCTGGAGATAGACTATTATATCTCCATACCAGGGCTCTGAAGATGAAATCAGAAAAATATCTCCTTTAATCGGTGATTCTTCAGGCGTAACATCACCTGACTCGACCGAAAGTTCTGAGATAAGTTCCGCAAAGACCATCGACTTTTTAGATTTCACAGAAACAAACTCTAAGTCAAATTCCTAGAGGAAAATAATCCATCTACTTATCTTTCCATCGATTACATGTCATGTCAACACATATTGGAATGGATTCACAACGGCAATGACGATGGTCTTGCGAAATAGGATATAGTGATGGAGCCGCTGGACAGCATGTACTTCTGCCAATGCAAGTTTCTCAACATGGGAGTAGTTGAGTTCTAGTCCAACTAGGCCTCGGATAAGGTAATAAATCACATGTTCTTCAAGTATATCATCCTCTTGAACCAAGACCATACCGATGGTCGACTATGTCACAGCCAAATACAATAATAAATCTTTATTATAAATGGGTGGTCGAAGTAGAGGAGAAGACGTGAGGGAACATTTCAATTCTTTGAATGAGCATTGAGTGGCTTCATCCCAAAGGAAAGAGACACCCTTCTTCAGTAAACACATAAACCCTTTAGTGATCTCATCATAGTTTGCGATAAAATGCTGAAGAAAATTGGCTTTTCCCTGTAAACTCTAAAGTTGAGGGACTATGCACGAGGGAGGCAATTGAACTATCACCTCAACCTTTAGAGGATCGACCATGATCCCTATTGTCGAAACTATAAAACCTAAAATATGACCCAACGTCGCGTAAAAAAATCATTTGTTTGGATTCAAGCGAATCCAATAGTAGCGACATCACACAAAGATAAGTCAGAGGTGCATGGGATGATCATCTCTCTTCCGAGATCATGATGATAAATCATCAAGATAAGCCTCGACTATATGTTTGAGATCATGGAAAGCAAAAGACATGGCTCACTCAAAGGTGGCTCCATCATTTTTAAGGCCAAAAGGCATCTTTCGATAAGCAAATGTACCCCATGGACAGATAAAATTTATTTTATGTTGGTCCTCGAGCTTAATATGTGTCTAATTGTATCCCGAAAAACCATCCATGAAAGAGAAGACCTCACAACCTTCGCATTCATTGACAATCTGGTCAATGAATGGGGTGGGGAAATTATCCTTTGGACAGGCCTTATTCAAATCATGGAATTTCGTACATACGTGAATCGTTCCCTTCTTTTTGTTGATCGGAATAGGATTTGACACCCATTGAGTCAACTAGATAGGGTAGATGAAACCAACTTTGAGTAGTTTCTCTACTTCAGCCTTGATAGTTACTTCTTTCTGAGGATTAACCGAACGAATCTTCTGTCGGATCAACTTGGCATCAGGGTAAGTCGTTATTTCATGTTCGACAATTCTTGGATCAATGCATGGAATTTCCTCATAAGACCAGGAAAAAACATCGGAGAATTATTTAAATAAATCTGTATAGATTTGAATCTCCTTGGGGGAGCAATTTTCTTTAGCGAAGACATTCTCCACAACACCAGGGATTCTGGAGATATCAATAGGTATTGTTTTAGCAATGGTTTCCATATTACCTTTAGTGTAAACTTCATGCATAGCCAAAGGATTGATAGGACAAGACCTATCTCCAATCATAGTCAATACGAATTCACCGGCCTCAATTCTTCCTAAGTCCAGGAGAAAATAAGATCTGTGATGGAGATCATCCCAGGGTTTGTCTAGACTAGTCAATTCCTCTATAATTTCCTCATCAGAGGGAAAGACCAAGTCTAAGGAATCGATAGTGGCAAGTGAACCTTAAGCCCAGATAGGCTTCAAAATTGGATCTAACTCCTATGCGGGAGTCAGATCAGGGTTGGTGGAGACTTGCTGGACTATAGAGTACGCAACCTCTATCATGGACAAGGGCATGGACATGCCATGATGCCCTGTCCCTTCCATCGTGGTCGATGGGGAAGGAAGAGTCCATGGATCATTAAAGTAATTCGTGCAGAATGATGACACTTGAAAGATTTCATCCTTAGGCTAGTCGGGGACAGTTGATATCATCTTGACATCATCGGAGGGAGGTGGGTAATATAAAGTACCCATGAGAGGCGGTCACAAACCAACCCTGACATTGATGATGTTGAGTTGTGGTTTATCAATCATCGGGACCGTGGATGCCCCCAATGAAGGGTCAGGCCTGGAGAAGGACAATTAATCAATGGTCACGATTTGGCCCTTATGTGGAAACAACAACACCCGAAAACCTGTAACAAAAACTGCATGCATGGCATATGTCCAACTCCTTCCTAACAGGAGGTTGTAGTCAAGAGGCACATCGACCACTTCAACTTCAATGCACACAGTCTTCCCTCCTAACTGCACGGGGAAAGAAGGGATGATTCCATGTGGTCTGAAAAAATGACCATCAAAATCCGTAAGAAGAGCAGGTGAGGGAGACAAAACGAGCTGGCCAATGGCCTTCCAACACGCAAATGACATTACACATGTCGAGGCTCCCTCATCAACCACCGTACGGAAAATATTCTGAGTAAACATTTTTGTGGAGTAAGCCACTACTATCTGAAATGCGACGTGATATGGGAGACAAGGCTTCAAGTCGGTTGTATCAAGCATGATAGTTCTCAGATTACATGTCTCGGCAGATCCTAAGGTAGCTAGCAGAGCCTTTATCTATGAAGGGAAGCTCTGGAGGACCTCCAAAGTAGACATTGCGCAAGGGGTTTGTGACAAATCCTCCACCACAGAGTAGTTCTGGGCAGCCCTTGCGTTTGGATTATGCAAAGCCTTTTTGAATGCCCCTTTCGGGATGTGTGTCATTGTTTCTCCCATCGTTCTCTCAATCTGGAGAGGAACACATGAGTTTTTGGCTTCTTTACCCTTTTCAGCAGTACTTGGCATTCTGTAATCGTGTGCCCTAGTAGCTATGTGAGCTTCACCTTTCAACATATAGACATTCGAGGTCGAGGGATTACTAGACGACGAAGCGGATCCCTCATCACCCCCATGTGTTTTCGCAGAGGATTGAGTTAATTTTTTCCCATGTGGAAATGGGTTTGTTAACACAGCAGGTTGTTACTACATCAGTAACTTTTGGGCCTCCGCGAGCTGAGGGCACAGTTGAGTCGGGTGGTCTTCCGTGCAAAGGTTAAATGGATACTTCGACTTCTTTCTCTCTATATTTCCCCCACCATCATTATTGTTGGGTTTCTTATCCCCCTTACCCTTATTTCGTTTTTTCTTCATCCCATCGGCCTGTTGGTTGGCTTTCAGTTTCATCGATTGCACACTGTGTACATCTGACATTTGAGTAGGGGGAGCAGCCGAACTAGAGGTTTGGTTGGTCGTTGTATGTTGTATTGGAAATTGTTGTAATTGATTTGATAGTTGATTAGAGGGATTCACTTGTGCTAAACCAAAAATGCCATCGGCATGTGGTCTAGACTTCTATCTAGTCTTGTCAAGTATAGACCTCGACGCATCTGTAAAAATTTTGTAAAGTAAACTAGGCCGAGAGTAAATTAGCTCTAGTTGTTGAGCTATCATTATCGTTTCTTATTCTGAAAAGACCCTCGATGTTGCTACGTCTTTGGATAACTGAGGGACCAAAGACTTGATGAACCACTCTAGCAGGAAAGCTAGTGGAATCGGTACCTTTATCAAACTCTTACGGCGTCTCCATTCTTGGATGTGATCAGAGATATGGTTCTCCTTTGTCTGCTCAAAGTTGGCCAGAAATTTGGTGTCGACATCATATCTCACAGGTAATTGAAAATGGTTTAATAAAACCATTTCCAATTCGCAAAAAGTAAAGTATCTTGAGCGGTCAAGCTCGATGTACCATTTCACGACACTCCCAATGAGATTTCATTGAAACAAAAGTAATTGTACAGAGTCGTCTTTCAATGAGTTGGACAAGCACCATAGGTGAAAGGTAGTCACATGATCACCTGGATATTCATTAGGTTTTCCTTCAAACTTTGGAATTTTCGAAGGTAACTTGGTCGGCATAGGAGGCCAACTTGGATCATGACAAATTGGGTCATTTAATAATCTTGACAAGTCTGGAAAATGAAAAGTTTCCAGAAATGGTAGCTTAGGTTGTTGAATATGTACAAGGAGATATGGGCCTGGGTTTTGGCTGGCACCAGGTTGCTAGGAAAATTTAGGTTGTTTTTCTGGATTCTGGTAAGAACCATGGCCTAGGATAGCATTTGAATATTGCACTTGTTGAGATGTCATCAACTGACTCTCGTAATAGGACATTGAGGGATGGGAAGGGATTTCTCTTGATGTTGTGTTCCAAAGGTTCTGGAAAAGGTTTGCCCCTACCGATCTGACGGGCATAGGTACTAATCCTTGCTCAGGGTTCCATTGACCATGGAAGGGGTTTCCCCCGGTCGACATCCCTGGCGAGGGAACTGATCCCTACCACGTATTCCAAGGTCCTTGAGAAGTTTGTTCCCCCTGTGTAGGAATAGTACCCTGTACAGGATTTTGTGATCCAAAACCAAGGTTTCCCTCGGCCAAGATGGCAGCTAACAAGAATGTGTTGTTACCAAATTCATTGAACAAAGAGAACAACAAAGAACCCATCGTTGTAGTACTAGAAGAAGGTCCTTAACTACCTACTCCAAACGAGTTTTAGTTCATGTTCGTCCAGGCGGGTTGCTGAGAAAAATCATCGAGCGAGGGGGACGACGGAGGTATATGACCCCTGATGTAAGGGAAAGAGTTATAGGGGGATGAGGTGTCCCCCATGGACCCTTGCAGAGGAGTGTTTGAGCGCCCTACCCATATACCCATGGTATGTAGGGTGGATTAGGTGAGGACTGAGTTCGTATCAAAACCAGGCATCCCATATGAAAATGGAGGGTCATCGCACTCTGTGTGAAAGGTGCAGTGATCACCACCATATACAGAATTGGACCACTACCCGAGGTAGAGGCAGTCGAGACCATAGTGGCTCGGACCTGTGAAGGTGAGTTAGGAGGTGGAACGCCCCTAGTAGTGGCAGTCATAGAGGGAGTATGAGGACTCCCTGACAAAGTAGCAACATTTTCTTCCATCGTTGCTTGCAGGACTATTTGACTCTCGTGATGTGTTACCCTTAGAGGGGCAAGATGTATCAAAAGTGGCATCGACAAGTCAGTGATCGAAGGGTTGTATGGACTGAGATCTTTCGATCCAAGGTCATAAATAGTTGTTTCGATCCAAGGTCATAAATAGTTGGTTCCTCTGGATATGAGTGTTCTCCTCTCGAAGTTGGCTTGGGTACAGTTTCATGTGGCTCAGTCGCCTCAAATGGCCCTTCCTGGTCAAGTCTTCACCTTCGTGGTGGCGTTGGTGGCTCCAAGTTAACCAGGGGCATGCCCAAAATAATTTGTGACTAGCGGAGCTCTTGATCTTCCACTGTGAGAAAATCAATGACACACTAAGGATTTTCTAATGTTGAAGACCAAAACAAACATTAGAAAATTTCCTATGAGATATAGCAAACAAACCACTATAACTAGTTGGAAGAACAGTTACACCATCCAACACTAGAGAAACTTACCGATGCAAGTGAAACTCGAACATGGAAACACCCTCCAAGTATACTCTACAAAGTTGGCCCGATGTTTGTTCTAGGTACCACAGTATACCCCCGCAGTCACCTATGTAAGTGCCTAAAAAAAGGCAACTAGGTTTCCAACTCATGAAAAATTGCCAAGAGGGTACAGTCGACAATTGGGTGGACCAAAATGAGAAGGGTATCAAGATTGAAACCTATCAAGGGTATCGAAATCAAGTGTTTCACAAGACTATTGAGGACCTCGAATGGATTAGAGACCCATGAAGCTCCATGGAAAATGCGATAAACAAAATCCCAATATAATTCCTCTATATGTGTTCCCCACTATGCTTGGTCGGACTTTGTAGGGGTTAGCTCCACTACCTTTCCGCATGCGACCTCGTGTTTAACCCCTTGTGTTAGAGGGGGGTCCCATATAATTTCCATGTTATTGGACTTATACACTCCCTAGCACAAACTCCCATGTTTTTTTTTGTAGCCTTGAAGAGTTTCCTCTCCAACCTAAATCAAGGCTCTAGCCTAGTCTAGTTAATGGACCCTACAAACATAAAGTCTGATTAATTTTAATTAATCGTTAATTTTAAGTGGTTTATCTTAAGTAAAAGGAATGGAAATGAAACTCGTGGTGTTTATAAAGAGACGAAAGAGAAGAAAAAAATTTGGAAACAAAATTACTTCTTTTTTCAAAAGATTTGCAAATTGAAAACTCTTTAACCAACTTTTCTAACTAACTTTCTTTCCAATATATTTTAAAAGAAAAAACCTAAAACTAAATTTCGCTCGACTACGGGCTACCTAAAGTCCTAAGTATTTAGTAAATAACTTGAGAAAGTGCTCTTCTTCCTAATAAACAAAGACAATTAACCTAACTACTTAACCAAACAAGAAAATGAAATCTTTTTTTTTATTATTTTATGCTTCAAAATAAGAAACTTGAAAATGAATTCTTTTATTTTCATCTAAAACAAGTAAAAGGGAAAAGTGTAGACAAGGCAAGACCAAATAAACTGACTTCTGGTCTACTACGGATCACGGGGAGTCACTGAAAGAAACCATAAAGGCTAAAACAGAAAATACTCACAGACTCATCCAAAACCCTTTCAATGAAAAAGCACAAGCAATATTGAAAGATAAAGAAACTGATGGAAAAGCTAGACTTAAAGACTGTAACTACAGAGACCAATACTAAATCAAGAAAGCCCTGAGAATTCAGAATTCAATCAGGGAAGAGGATGACTGCCTCTTCTTAAGAAAAAGGCTTCCCGACACAGGCTCACTACTGACACTTAAGAAACCTACAGATGTACATGGGTTGTACAAAGGTAGGGCATGTATGTACGCGTGCAGACCCACTGCAGGCCACATACACCTATGTAACTTCTCAAAAAAAAAGAAAACTAACAGTCAAATCTGACTAGGAAGGGAGTATTGTATGGAAGACCAGAATCTCTTGAAGACTCAGCAACTTACAGAGAACTCAAAGAGGCAATTAAACCAATTAAAATACCCAAAAACATCCCCTAAAAACCCTATAGGCTCCCCAGTATGATCGCCAATTCTACTATAGCGGGAAAACCCCCCTATGGACTACACTAGGGTTCAATCATGTAGATAGATCTAATCGTATAAAGTCTCCTACTTTTAATAACTATCACAACAATACCCCACATTCATGCATAAAATACAAAGTATAAGGATCTGGTAGTCTTACCTTAAACTCCATGTCCGGTGTCGATCCTTTTGCATTCGGTTGCTCCTCAATTGCAAGTCTCCTCCCAAGGATGACCTGCATTCACCAAAAGATAAACAAGAAACTACGAAAATGCATCTTATATATGAATTAGTGGGTTAGATATCATAAAAAAATGTAAATCAAACATGAAGATTGAATACATCATATGGCGGGACGAAAAAAGTACTTCTTTATATTAATCTCACAAAGTCACTTACAAAATGAGATCGGCGACTGCTCCTCAAACCCAGTCCTGGGATCCTCTTCACCAAGCTCCAACTACTTCCACATATCCTTCTTCTCTCACACTTCTCTCTATAGAATGGGAATAGGCTTATGAATGAGGAAAAAGGAAAGAATAGGGAATTCTAGCTCAAAACTCACAATGTGGCTGCAAATTCTTGGGGCAAGGGGGCAAAGTGAAATGGGCAGAGTTTCACTGTAACTATGTTTATCCTTGGAATGAGACCCCAAAATCTCCTTTTATATGACAAAAGGATGGTTATTCGATTGGGTGATGGGCTATAGGTGGTGGATTAGTTGGGAAACTACCCAATAGCCCGTAATCTCAACGAATCCCTTGCAACTTTTTAGTTTTTTCAACTTTTGTGGGTATATGCAGGTTGTAATGGTGCAACTAGCATATGTGCGTGGGAAGTAGTGGTGTAGGGCACATGCATATTCAAAAATTGTGTTTTTAAGAGGATTTGTTCAGTGTTGGCTTGGAAAAAATAGTAAGTAAGATGGCATGATGCCAGGTGTGCATGTATGGTTCAATTTAGGGTTATAACACTTACATATCGGGTTTTGGTCATTTTCTAATCGACCTCTTTTCATCTCTAAGTGGTATCTTCATTTCTCCTAGCTCTCCTGCTATACCCTTCATTTCTGTAAATGTTGTAGGAAACAGGTCGTTGTACTTGCACAGTAACTATGTTATGCTTTCTACTATTTGTTCATCCTAGTAGTCTCCAATGCTGACCATTTTGGGATTCTCAATTGTCCCAATGTTGAATTTCTTCACCTTGATCGACGTAGCGATTACTTTCGATTCTAAAGGTGGACCTTCCAATTCTCTTTCACCTTTCACTTCTTCAATCTAAATATCGCGCGGATCATCCTCATCTGGTGGTGCTTCCTGCACATGGTAGCATGACAACAGTTCTTTGACTGATTGTTTATTCCATTGTTGTTCTTCTATTATGAGTTCTATTTTCAATTATGTGATGAATATCACCCCTCTTATCTTCTTAAGAGTTGCATCTATGTTGGGTTTCTCATGCTTGAATGAGAAAGTGACTGTAAAATTCTGTTGTAGTACTTTCCAATTTGAATTTCCTCTGCACATATTCTGGTTTGTATACCAGTTGGCTGATATGCCCTCTAAAGTGTGGACAAAATTATGAGGCCATTCTTCATGGGGTGTCATCTTCCACAATGCTCTGCACTTGTCCAAGTGTTCTGTTGGTGCCCCCTGTCCATTGTACTTATGTTGCTTGTTTTTTTTTTGTTCTGCATAGAACCTTATGCACATTAACCGCTTACATTGGTACCAATCCTTGATTGTTTCCTTGTGTTCGCCCCACCATCTTGCAGGTGTGTCCTTGAGTGTTATGTTGAGTGGTATGAGTCTCTAATTTTCTATGACTTCATCCTCGTACTGTGCCAAGAATACTTATATATCGTTCACTCTATGAAAATTGGGTGGTTCCCTAATCTCTGTGCCTACCCATCTTACTGCGTGGTCGATTCTTGTGCACCTTCTTGTGGAAACTTTGTGTCTCCTTTGTTGCCAGTTTTCTAAACCTGTATCTGACTCTATCGCACATGAAGTAATGCTCTGCCAATTGAGTATCCTGTATGTAGTTGGGTTCACGTAATCCTCATCATGCGCAAATTTTTTGTACAACTGGTTGATTTCGTCTAAGTCTAAACATGTAGGTTCTACAAACCTCTCCCCTTCCAATGGGTCCAATGGTGCAATGACTCTATATTCCCCTGACTCAAATGTCATTTTTTTGTGTCTTTAAATTGATTATATCCTGGTTATCAAATGCCCAATCCAATCCAAGCAATGTTGGATATGGTGTTGCGTCATCCACTATTTCAATTACTTCAAAGTCTACTTCAGTGTGCACTCCATCTAGGTCTACTGTTAATCCTTTCAATCTACCTATTGGCAAAACTCTGTGTTGATTTTCTAGTTTCAGCTGAACTGGTGAATATCCTAGTGTGGGCACTACTATGCATTGTCATGTCTTCTTTGGTAATACATTGATGTCGGATCCTAGATCCAGTATAATATCTCCCATGTTTAAACCTCCGATGTTGGCATTCAGTATGAACTCCCTACTAGTTCGTATCCTTGTGTGTAGGTGATTCATTGTTTTTTGTTCTAGTTTTCCTTCTGTCTATATGCTACATTTTTCTAATACATTTTGCAATATTTTGAAAGCTGATGGATCATTCAATAGTTTTACACATGATTGTAAAAATCCTTTGATTGTACTTACTTGTCCCATGGGTTTCATTTTGTTGGTATGATCCAATAATGGAGGCAATTCATACTCTGGTGCTTCCTTGATTTGTTGCGCAGTTGAAGTCGATGCGGTATCTTGCTTCAAGAATTCTTATCTGGCTTTCTTAAATATGTCCTTCTCATTTTTCATGTCGAACTGTCTCCTTGGTTCAGCATTCTTCTTTACCCACTGATGTTGATTGGTTCTTGTCGAGCTACGTTGTTTCCTATTTTTTCTTCTCGGCGCATAACTATGTTGATATTTCATCCTTCATCCCTGGCTTTGGCTGAAATCCATTGAACATTCTGGTTGTTCGGGTTCCTCTTTTCCTGGCTCTTTACTAGTAGTGCAGGACATTCTTTCGTATCATGTTCCGATGAGCAACAATACATACAAGTTGCTGGTGGAAGTGACATTCCCTTGCATAATTTCCCAATTGTTGACAATTATGACATACTACTGGTCCTCTACCTATTCCAAATCCTCCTCTTGCTCGTCCTCCTCCTTTGTAGCCAGCTCGATCTCCTCTCGGCACATTATATTGAGGTTCCTGATTATACTATGCATTGTTGTACTGAGGTTGCGATGTGTTGT
The DNA here is from genome assembly GCA_009831015.1 of Picea engelmannii. Classification (NCBI taxonomy): domain Eukaryota; kingdom Viridiplantae; phylum Streptophyta; class Pinopsida; order Pinales; family Pinaceae; genus Picea; species Picea engelmannii. The sequence continues at coordinate 52,399 of ML811472.1, forward strand.
ACTATGGCTATGTGGTATTATATGGTTGTTGTGAAGTATTATATGGAACTTGGTTAAACTATGGTGCAGCTTGCCCAGTCATCAATTTTTCTTGCATCCTATATGCATCTGATGTCCTCTCTCGCATCAAATCCATAGTTCGACAATCTTTATCATCGTGAACCACTGACTTGCAAAAGTTGAAATATGAAATATTTGGGACTGTTTGGTATTTCTACATCATTGGACAGTGATATGGATCGTGGCCTGGTTTCTTACATATTTCACACCATAGTCCTCCTGTTGGTAATGGATTTGGAATTCCTGTTGCCATATACTACACGAATGTTGGACATTCGTTCTTGTGGTGTCCTTTTGTCCTGAGTGTGGTACACCAAACGAATTCTTGTTTGTCCTTGCTTTTGTTCTAGTTTAGCTGGAATGTTAAGTTCTTCAAATCCTCCTTCAGTTCTTCGATGTCTAGATCTTTCTTCTGATATTGGTTTTCTTTAGTTGCAGGGTTGCCTGTAGAGCCTATGCCTGTGTCTGAAACTTTTTTTCTCGTAATGGGTATTTTAAGTGTGGTAGCAGTGAATTGACGAACAAATGCCTTGGTTTCATATTTATCATGATGCATTTCAACTTATCTTTCAATCGCTTGAATCTATGATCAATCTCCCATACAGATTATCCTGGTTTCTGTATGATTTATATCATCGTGTTCATGTATTGATATTCTGAAATTAGCTTTTGGAAATCATTTATGAGCAATTTATTGATATCTGCAATTGTGTTGGTTGTCCCTGGTGGATTTTTTGTAGCTAAAATCATATACCAATCCAGTGCATGATCCCTTAGTGTAATCACTAGTTGTGCCAGTTTAGTATCCTCATATGTGATTTGTTTTTCTTCCCATATCTTTTCACAGATAAACAAATGTTTTTCTGGATCTTTTGATGCTTCCCCTCTAATTCTGGTAACCTGATGGTGGGATCGTGTCTTGCCATCCTAAACACTGAACTGCTACCTCTGCGCAGTGTAGATAATTGACTAGTGCTTTATGAAATGGATCCTCTAGTTGTTGTTCCTTGTGTATATGTACTTACTTTTGTCTTTCGTCCCCCGAATTACGATTGTCTAAACGATGGTATTATCTTTGGTGTATTAGTCACACATGGATTTATGGGTTCCACCCTGACATTAATATGGATAGGATCATTGCATTCTCTTCCCGCTCTTGGACCTCTCGTCTTCCTTTCATAAGTTGCACGCATTATTTCCTCAATCTTCTCTACATCCTGGAGAGCCTCTAACTCTTCTTCATCACTTGCCAAGCCTTCCCTCGCAGCTACAGATCTCTTCTTGGAATTCACCTTGTATTGGTAGGGTACTTTGTTACGCGTATTTCTAGTTGTCACCATGATCCGCTTGATCTGGTTGTCATCCATCATGATTGGATCCAAGGCTTCCTCCTTCTTTCCTATATCCAATTCTCCTTCTCTTTCTCCTTCCATTTGTCCTCTTTCTGCCAGTGCTTCCCCCCTCCCCCCATGCACGTAGGGAAGTTTAGTTGTTTGAATCCATTGTCATGACACATTTGTTATACAGTAATATCTTAATATAAATATACAGTGATCGAATATACCTTCCTCGAGGTCCACGTAGGAATTCTTTCTCCGTTGCGCTATACAACTTCATTGTATCTACTGCAAACTCTATTATAAATCCTGCTACAATACTATTGAGCCAAAAATATACTACTTGAGTGAATTTGTTATTCACCTATTGTAACTGTGTGATACGAACCGAGGTCCACTCTAACTATCGGATCTATTTTGTTGCATGGTTATCATTCAACCTTAATATCCACTTCTACAATAAGTGTGGAAAATCACAGAAAAAGACTTCATGCAAATCTGTAAACATGTATTTCTCAAGATATTTGTGTGGAGTTACTCTAAGGTTTATGTTATCTTTCTGTGCAAACTCCAACTCTTTTGTCTTTAGCCAACTCTCGATCTTTACTTTTTTTGGATTCCATGATCTCAACATCTCCTTCTATCAGTTCATTCTTTTCTTCTTCTCCTCATTCACTTTAGTATTCTCTCGACCCGCCTCCTGTAGATATTATGTATCTTTTAATAGATCTTCAACAGATCTCATCTACTCAATCCTCTACTGTTCCAACCAACGGAAACAGAATCACGTGTTGGTTAATTATTTATTCTCTGAGTTTATATATTTATATTGAATGACCCAGGGTTCATGTTTGTTCGAGTTCCAACACAGCCTATAAAACTATCGGCCCTCCTGGTAAACCAGAAGGAAATGCAATGTACAGAATGTGTTGCACAGTCTCACTCGAGATAGTCTTAATGGGTGGCTACAATACTCATGCATTTGCAGCCCAGGATTGACTGGAGATCTATGAAATGTATGTTGAGATTCATAGTCTAACTTATTAACATATTAAACTATCATTTATGATTATGCATGGAATATAACCAACTCATTCATTCAGCATATTAATGTATTGAAATAGTAAGGAAACAAATGCAATCAATCACATAACACAGATTTTATCATGGTTCACCCCCTCCTGAGCTACGTCCACAAAGATCTAGCTTCTTGTCTATTTTATTATGGAAATTCCAAACCTATGGCGTCGTGTGCCTTACAACTCTTCTCAGTCGGGTTGAGATCTATAATGAGGTGAACTAGATCACACTAGGATCCTCAAACTCTGATCTAACCCTCAAAATCTACCCTCCTTACTCTGCTCCAACTCAACAACTTACAACATTAGGTCATATGGAAAAATATTACAACTCGTTATCCTCTCTTTCATCACCCTCCCTTTCTATGAGACCTAGGTATCTATATTGTACATTTCTAGCTCGCCATCCATTACAATGTATTTCAAAAACCCTAACCCTAATGTCGTTAGGTATTCCATGCACATGTGCATGTTGATCCTTTTTCCAGCTGTCGCTTCCCTCGTGCATGCTTTCTTTCCCAAAATAACCTTTCTTTTTGCTTCGGCCTGCTTCCAACATTCATAAAAGGATGTATGGGAACCATACCTGCAGGGGTGGCATAATGAGGGTTATAAACATTTCCCACCACTAGAGGAGCTATAGGCTGGGGGTTTCCCATAGTGTGAAACTAAATCCCTCAGTATTGAAAATCGGAGGATAGAGGTGGATTTGTCATAAAAAAACTGTTTGTTGAAATCAACATGGAGGAAGAAGGGAGAAAGGATGGAATATAGGAAGTAGCTTGTATGCCCAGTTGAGTACTCCATCTAAGAGAATTGAGACTAGGATTATACCCGGGAGGAAAAGGAGGTTGGCCTCCTACCATAGGATTTGTTTAGGGAATATGACCTCCACCAAATGAGAAAGGAGTATGTGGAGGAGCCATGCCCCCAAGTCCAAGACTAGGGTTTGCATTAGTCACTGGAATTGGGGATGAAATTTTTGATGTCATGTTGGGCATACCAAAATAAAAATGGATAGATATCAAAGGTATGGGATGAGAATTGTACCCAGGCATACCAAAAAGAGACCTGAAAGGGTTCATTTCTATGGGTCGAGTAGAAACCATAGGCTAGGTAGGAATAAGGATTGGAGCCTCCGGCACTACAATTGTCGTGATTGAAGGAGTCAAAGGAGTCCCATTAGCCACATAAGGTATAGGAGTCAAGGGGCTCCCAATGTCACTTGGACTCAATTGAGTACCCATAATCGGATAATCGCAAGTCTTGGAAGTGGAGATATATGTACCACGTCTATTAACTTTACGCCTTTTAGAAGGAAACTTCGGTAAATACCCAAAATGTCGTGGTAACTTCAACAAATGACAAGACCTACGAGGAGGCTGGTCTTGCTCCATGATGACTGAACACTCGAGATATGAAACCAAATCCTAAGGCCAACTAATAATCAGAGAGTACACCAAAGTAAAACAAAAATGTCAAATGCACACAAATAAGATATAGTAGCTGAAAAGGGGCCTCCCTCACTAGAGTAGGTATGTCTCGCCCAAGAGGGGCCTGAGACTCCCTTCAAAATATTGGAGGTATTAGAATCAATTATAAGGTCCCTTCTAGTCTTAACAGCATAGTCAGTCAAATCCCCTTGGAGAGGTAATCCTCCATAAAAGTCGTGTGTTGTTTTTCCTTTATCTAACTCGGGGTACCTACAAAATAACCCCTGCAAGTAACCTATTTGGCTCTCTATGTCAAGCAACTAGAGCCATCACGATATAACCAATGCATAGGAGAACAGTCGTAAGTCTAGTCCACCATATGGGTAGGGTAACAAAGCCTAAAATCTTGAAATCATCGCCTCTCATGGAGGTAAAGGTAATAGAAAGACCCCCATATATGAATGAAACCACGAAAATATCTCTAATTCTAGGAAGGTATTAGAGGGCTATCTCTGCAACCAACTTTGTGTGACCTTGGGCTTAACTCTAGTATGAGCGGAGCCTCCTGACATCACTAATTACACAATGGATATCACCACTCCTTGGCCAGACACATATGTTTATTTTAATATCCTTGGAGAAGTTTACTCACAAAATCCTATTAGAAGGCCCTATGTCCTATGCTTGTCTATGTACCCTAAGAAATAAAATAATTTCTAATCAATTTTAATTAATCAGTGTTACTTTTAATGGCTTTGTTTACTCGGGAGATTTGGTTGTGAAACTTATGATATTATGACTTGGAATATCGAATAAATGAATATAAAAATAGTGTTAAGTCCTAATCCTAAATTTTCAAGAGATGGTAAGCTTTTAAATGCAACTTTCAATGCAATTTCTTTCAATAAAATGCAATCTTTCCACGTGTATCAAGATCAATACTAAGTAACCAAAAGAGAAAATTCCATAGTGAAAAATGAGAATTTGTTTTTTTTTATTTTCGATCTAAAGAAAATAAAATGCAAGGACTACATAGCAGCTTCACAAGCAGACCCCACTACAAGCAAAAAGAGACAAGCGAAACAGGATACCAAGAAGAAAATGCTCAGACCAATGTGCAAGGACAACCAATGAAAAATATGATAAGAATGAATATTTCCCAAAAATTCAACAATAGGAATGTTTCCTATCACTCTGTAAGCACCTAACAGCTAGGAAAGAGACCCAAGAAGACTTAGCAACTAACCAAACCCACCCAGCAAACACCAAACTCAGCTAGTAAGCCTAAAGAGTTGATGTGCGCGACTGTTTAAGAAAAAGTCGTGTATGTACACACCCTACATAAGGATAGCTCGTGTATGTGCGTGTTTGTTAAGGAAAACCTGCATATATATAGTAAAACACTACCAAGGAAAGGATTAATCCAAGAAACTTAGATGCAAAGTAAAAATAGGCTACCAAGCAGTCAGGCGACAAGGAAACTCGGGATTAGTCAAGGAGAAAAACACTCCAACCCCAATTAGAAGATAAATCCCCGGTATGTTCGCCAATTCTGTTATGAGGAAAATCTCTCTATGGCCTGGGGTAAACCACAACAAATAGAATGACTGCATAAATCAACTCTAATCCCCAATATGGTCACCAATTCTGTTATGAGGAAAATCTCTCTATGGCCTGGGGTAAACCACAACAGATGGAATCACTTCATAAATCAACTTTAATCCCAATTATGCTATATAAATTAAATTTTAACAAGACAAGGTCAAGAACCTACCTTGTTTGGATGTTCGATGAAGACCATTGTTGAGCACGCAACTCAAAGATTGATACCTACAACTTGTCTTCAAAAACCAAGATACACAAGCATATGGAGATAATATATAATGTTGCCATATAAATTATCATAATCCATTAACATACATGACAAATACACCCATGGAATAGTAATTTAAATATTTTCAAGATATTAATTAGACAAGAAAAGAGTATTTCTATTAAAATAATCAACAGAAGTATATAGGTGACAAACCTATGTGTCAGAACATCTCGGAACCGAGAAACTAAGTCCCTTTAGTTGGGCCTCCACCACTTCAATCCTCCACCAAAGGCAAGTTCATACAAAGGATACAATGAGATTCTCCATCAAAGAAGAAAGAGCTTGGGAGATGAACAATGAGTTCAGACTTTCAAGGATAAAGGGATGCAGACTCAATAGGAAGTGAAATTTATCCAGAGTATCTTTTCTCTCAAAAGTTGAATTCTCCCCCTTTCCACAGCTTGGATATGGCTCAATTTATAGCCTTCAAATGGAACCAAAGGGCCAATTCGGAGTGTTTCCTGTATATGGAAGGTCAAGGATCATGGATCTCATGACGTGAGATGGAAACCCAACATAATTTTTAATTTTGAGCACCAAACCCGATGTACGTGGTTTGTAGTGGAGAAACCTATGTATATGCTTGTTGTCTAACTGGTAGGGAGCATATATGTGGAAACATATTCTTTTTTGTCTCGGGAAAGTACAAAAGGGGACTTCAAGTATGCATAGGGAAATGGAAAGGCCATCCAAGCAAGTTGCATGGGGTGAAGAAAAATTTTCTATAACACATATGGAAGAGGCAACCAAAGATAAAATGGAAAACATTGAAGACCATCCAATCTTGAAGGATTTTGGAGATGTTTTGGGGGAGATTCTGGAATTTCCACCAAAGAGAGACATTGATTTCTCTATTGATTTGGTTCCAGCATTGCCTCAGTTTCCAAGACACCTTACATAATGGGAACACCAGAATTTGAATACTTGTAGATGTAGCTTAAAGAACTATTAAAGAAGGGGTCTATGTGCCCAAGTGTGTCACCTTAGGGTGAATCAGTTTTTTTTTTGAAGAATAAAGATGGAAACTTAAGTTTGTGTATTGATTTTAGGAAACTAGATAAGGTCACCATAAAGAACAAATATCATTTGCCAAAGAATGATTATCTATTTGATCAACAGAAAGGTGCAAGAATATTTTTAAAGATTGACTTGAGATTGAGATATCATTAGGTGAGGATAAAGGAAGAAGATATCAACAATACAACATTCAAGACAATATATGGGTATTATGAATTTATGGTAGCACCATTTGGGCTATTGAATGGCCCAATTGTTTTCATGTGCCTGATGAATGGGGTGTTCAAGGAATACCTGGATAAGTTTGTAATTTTGTTCCTGGATGATATGCCCATCTACTCAAAGATAAAGGAGGAACATGAGAAGAATTTAAGAATGGTGCTAAAATTTTTAAGAGATCATAAGTTGTATGCCAAGATAAGTAAGTGCATCTTTTATCAAAAGAAGATTCATTATGTGGCCCATATTATTTTAGCAGATGGGATAGCAGTTGATCCTAAGAAGATAGAGGCCACTTGAGGATGGCCAGTGACAAGAAATGTGATTGAGTTCATATCATTCATGGGTCTTGCAGGATATTACTAAATATTCATAAAAGGTTTTTCAAAGATTGCAAGCCCAATCACTTCTTTGCAAAATAAGGGAGTGAAATTTGAATGGAATTATGAATGTGAAGAGAGTTTTCAATATCTAAAGGACATATTGACCAGTGCACCAATATTGAAGATTGCAGACCTTGATGAATACTTTGTTGTGCACATAGATGCATGCAAGGAATGGATTAGTGGGTGATCTAGGTGGATATTGGTGGCCACCCACCTATTCCAACTGGCTCCTCGTGTCCGTTTTTGTTCAGCATGTTCTTCTGTAGTTTTTTTTAATTGTGGGTTCTACACTTCTGGCGCTATGTGAAGCCCCACACATCCTTCAGGTGGATACGATTGGCCTCTCTCCTAATCCAACTAGATTATTTTGTATGTTTTCATCTCAGCACATCTTGTTGTACTTCTCGGCTGTTTTGGGGACCTAAACGTTTTTTTTTGGATCGTCACAATAAAACTATAGACGGAGTCAGAGTTTAATGGTGGAATGTTTAGTTCTCAAAAAAACATTTCCAACGAGCTATCACGCACCTAAAATAAGGTCGTATGCAAAAGTTACGACCCTAGGAAGTTGGGGTACCAAATTACACCAACTTAACTATAGGGCCCACATGAATTTTGGCGTTTCACCTTCTAGGGTTATGTTTTTATATGTCTAGGGTTTTGGCATTCATGAGTAATATCAAAAAGGCCTATGGAGCCTCATTGTAATCCATTATGTTAATACAGATGCGTGTAGCAGCCACATCTCTTCTTAGAGATAGCTACCACCATTCGAGAAAGTTTTTAGTTCTACAGTTTTATAGTTTCATCTTATTTCATTATCTAATAGAAGATATTGTTCACTAGATATTTTTTTTATTCTCCATATCTCTGTGTTATTTGTATTCAGTCTGTTAATCAGTTTGTTCCGCTCCTAAATCCGGATCAGTGGTATCAGAGCGGTTCGCTCTTCATTTATTTTTCTTCGTGCATGTCCCCAATAAGATTTGGGTATAAGAAGTTGGGACTTGAACCAATTGAGCCATTACCATATCGGTTGTGTCGAGTCCGACAACAACCCATGGGGAACGAAAAGAAATATGATGGAGTAGAATATCTTATTAAAATGTTTCTCAAGGAATCCCTCATGCAACAAAGGAATGAAATGATGGACAACTTCGCGTATATCCTTCAACGACTACCCATAGGAGAAGCATGTTCATTGAGTGACCATGAAACCCCCTTCAAGGTACAGATAAATTTTGATATTCCATTATTTGAAGGACTGATAGATGCAGATGTTGTAGATAAATGGTTGAATCTTCTCGAAGGATATTTTTCGGTCAACAATTTTTTCGATAGGGAAAAGATCACTTTTTCACTCCTCAAGGTCGTTCCCCATGTTAAATACTAGTGGGACACTTACTCTGAGAAAAGGGACATGGAGGAATCTACAATGTTTGTGGTGGCCCCTACATGGGATTCCTTCCGGGACATCATTAAATAACAATACTACCATGTTGGAAGCTACGAGGACCAATACACCAGATGGAACACCCTACGTCAAGAAAGGGACTAGACAGTACTAGATTTCACCAATATTTTCCATACCCTATGCACCAAATTGGGTATCAAAGGCTCTGATCATCATCCAGTGCTCAAATACCATGGTTGTTTTCATAGATACATTCAAATAGAAATGGAGTTCCTAGACATCGCTTCTTTGGGCACAACTTATAGATACACTGTCATGATCGAGCATAAATGGCGAGATTTTGGATCTGCAAACCCCTCACAGTCAAAGAAGGGAAAAGGTATCCCCAACCCACACAACAAGGGACCAGATCGAGATGGATTCCCTCAAGACAACCATTCCAATCCGCAACACAAGCAGGGAAATGAGAAGATGAAGAAGGACACGGGAAAATGGTGTGAGTACCATAAAATTCCTTGGCACAACACCGAAGAATGTCTCTCCAAGCATTCCCTCATAGTTGAGTTGAAGGCTTCTGATTCAAAGGTCGATTCTGATTTCGAGTCAAATCTTGAAGGAGGTAAGAAGATTATCGATGTTGAACCCAATGAAACTGTTGCAACCACCAAATTCCGATCGAGTGAACCAGAAGAACCAAAGGAAGGGGAACGCCTCTTTCACTCGCAGATGTGGGTCAAGGGGGCTACGATTCATTTCATTATCGACAGTGGTAGTCAGAAGAAACCGATTTCAGCAGCGATCGTCAAACGGTTGGACCTTCCAATGACACCGCACCTACAGCCCTACACCATCGGCTGGCTTTTCCAAGGAAGAGATCTTCATGTCAGCCAACAATGTCGCCTGCCCTATGGCATCAAGCCTTTCAAAGATGAGGTATTGTGTGATATTTCTCCCCTTAAAGTTTTTGATGTTCTTTTAGGACAACCATAATTGTGGAAGCGTCATGCTATGTATGAGTCTAGACCCCGTAGTGTTATTATTACTTTGGGTAGACAAATGTACAGGATCCTAGAGGTAGTGCTACCTACTACTATTTCTTTAATCATTGCTAAGAAATGCAGTAAGGTCATTTCACAGACCGGGAAGTTCTTATTCTTTGTGATCTGTGCTCACAGTAATCATAAGTTCATCGCCACATCCGTGGCCTCTATAAAATGCCTCTCTTTGTAGTAGAATCAAGTGGACGGGATCGTGGTATAAGACAAAGACATCTTCTCCTCACCTACAGGGGTACTGACACACTGCCAAGTCAAGCATCCAATTGATCTAACTCCCGGCTCACCTCTACCTAATGGACTAGTCTATTGGTGATTGTTGATGGAGAATGACGAAATCAGGCATCAGATCTGAGAGCTTCTTAAAAAGGGGCACATCAGACCTAGCTCTACCCCTTTTGGAAGCCCGATTGTATTGGTGCAGAAGAAGGACGAGACTTGGTGATTCTACATTAATTATAGAGCCTTAAACAAAATCACAGTCAAGAACCACTACCCCATTCCCAGGATTGATGACCTTCTTGACCAACTCAAGGGGGAGAAGTTCTTCAGCAAGATTGACCTAAAGTCTAGCTACCACAAGGTTCCCATCGAACCAACTGATGTATGGAAAACAACCTTCAAGTCTAAATAAGGTCTCTACGAATGGCTAGTCGTGCTCTTTGGATTAACAAATGCACCAACCACTTTCATGACGTTGATGGATGATGTATTGAGACCCTTCACCAACTCCTCTGTGGTGGTATACTTGGATGACATCCTCATATTTAGTTGAATGTGGGAAGAGAACATGCGGCATATTCAGCAGGTTTTGAGCACTCTACGGAAGCACAAGTTGTATGCCAACTTGGAAAAATTCTCTTTTGGCATGAACATGGTCCAATACTTGGGGTACATTGTTGATGAGCATGGGGTAAATGTTGATCCAGCTAAGATCCAAGTCATCCATGATTGTCCAGCCCCAACCACACTGACTGAGCTTTGGAGCTTTTGGGGGCTATCCAAATTCTACCAACGGTTCACGTTGGGATTCTCCCATATTGCATGGGCCCTCAGCTAGGTGACCAAGGGCAGTGGTAGGGACAATTTCATGTGGGGGGAGGAGAAGAAATGATAATTCAATGATCAGAAGCATCACTTGTGCTTAGCTCCAATACTCTCATTCCATGATCTGTAGCAACCATCTGAGATTGAGACTGATGCATCTGACTATGTTTTGGGCACAGTTCTCACTCAGCATGGGCATCCGGTTGCATACCATAGTGTGACACTCTCTGATATTGTCCGGAAATACCCCATCTATGACAAGGAAATGTATTCCATTGTAAAATTTTGTTGTCAATGGAAACATTACATTCTAGGGAAAGGGACGATCATACACACTGATCACAAGCCTCTATAGTTCATACAAACACAAGGGAAATTGCAGAACAACCTCCATCAGAAGTGGTCCACCTACCTATAGAAATTTCATCTCAACATCAAGTATATGACAGGTATCTCCAATCATGTCGTTGACTACCTTAGTCGGCCCCCTCTGGATGCACTCACCACTTTTCTCCATTCCTGTGGACATGAAGCCTCTAAGTGGCCCCAACTTTATCAACAAGATCCGGACTTTGCCACCACATATCAGCTCTTGGGTATAGGCGCAACTGTCACTGATTTTCACATTAAGAACGAACTCTTATGCCACCTAGTCCATCTATGTGTTCCTACAAGCGAGTGTGCAAAGCTGATTTGGGAATCCCACTACAGTCGAGTGGCAGGACATTTTGGCATAGAGAAAATTGTAGTCATTCTTTAGAAAAATAATTATTAGCCAAAACTTCGACAGGACGTCAGCAATTATATCATATCTTGCACTTCCTTTTCCATTACCAAGCCAGCCATCAAGAAGAAAGGCTTATATACCCCTCTTCCTATTCCCGAGAATCCTTGGGAATCCATCTCAATGGATTACATGTCTAGTTTTCCGTCCACCAAGCAAGGAAATGACTATGTGTTTGTGGTCATTGATTAGTTTTTGAGGATGTCCATCCTCACAGCCTGTAAAAATAATTTCACAATGGAATTTAATTCCAATATCTTCTTCATACGAGTGTGGGTCCACTTTCAGATACCAAAGACCATCATCTCCAATAGAGACGGCAGGTTCCTCAACACATTTTGGTCGAGTCTCTGGTCTCTGTTGGACACCAAGCTCACAAAATCCACTGCTTTCCACCACCAAACCAATGGCTAAATAGAGGACATAAATCAGATGATTTTGCACCTCCTACACATTTACAATTCTAAGCATCCATGTAAATGGGACAAGAGTCTCCCCTATGTCCAAAAACGTTACAACAGGGATCTCCATATTTCCATCAATCATAGCCCATTTCAGGTGGGTCTGGGATTCCAACCCTTGGGACCCATTGATGTTGCACTCTCTCTTTCCACCGCATAGATAGACTCTTCCCCTTATCAGTCTATGATCGACAAAGCCACTAGATTCATTAAGAGGATTCAACACATCTGCCAATAGGTCTAGGATATTTTGCAGAAATCCAATGCTAAGTACAAGAAACATCATAATCAACACAGGGTACCACACCAGTTTCAGGTTGGTGACAAAGTCTGGTTACATATGAAAAAGGAGCATCTCATCGGGCCCTATCGAAATCTTTTTCCACTTCTTTATGGGCCTTACACTATCACTAAGGTTTTGGGTAGCAATGCTTTTGAGCTCAACACTCCACCCTTCCTTGGTATTCATCCAATATTCAATGTGGACCTCCTTCGACCATATTTTCCACCATTATTGGAAACTTCTAAGATCGTAAAACAACTGACACCAACATAGCTCAACCCTAAATGCATGGAAAAAGAATCCACTGATCAAATCATGGAAACACAGGTAAAGGGCACTCGCTAACAACGAATCCAACTTTATCGAGTTGTCAAGGCAGGGCAACTCCTACACCAAGGCAAGTGACTCACCCATGGCCAAATCCAGCAAAATTTTCATCACCTGATGGGGCAACTCAACGCAATGGAGACCATTTCTTCCTAATGGGGGAGGATTGATCCAGGTGGATATTGGTGGCCACCCACCTATTCCAACTAGATCCTCATGTTTGTTTTTGTTTAGCATATTCTTCTGTACTACTTTGTAATTGTGATTTCTACACTTTTAGGGTTGTCTGAAGCCCCACACATCCTCCAGGTGGATACGGGTGGCCTCTCACCTAATCCAATTGGATTATTTTGAATGTTTTCATGTCCGCACATGTTGTTGTACCTCTACGGTCGTTTTGGTGCCCTAAACATTTTTTTTTGTCTTGCCATAGTCAAATTGTAGATGGAGTCAGAGTTTGATGATGAAATGTGTATCTCTCTAAAATACCTTTCCAATGGGATATCACAAGACTAAAATGGAGGTCATATGCAAACGTTACGGCCCTAGGAAGTTGAGGTACCAAATTACACCAACTTAACTATAGCACCCACATGAATTTTGGCGTTTCACCTTCTACAGTTAGGTTTTTGGATGTCTAGGGTTTTGGGATTCATGAGTAATATAAAAAAGGCCTATGGATCCTCATTGTAATCCATTTTTCTCATATGGATGCGTGTAGCAGCCACATCTCTTCTCAGAGATAACTACCACCATTCGAGCAAGTTTTCAGTTCTACAGTTTTACAGTTTCAGCCTATTTCATTATTTAATAGAAGATATTGTTCACTGGATATTTGTGTTATTCTCCATATCTGTATGTTTACTGTATTCAGTCTATTGATCATTTCATTCCTCTCCTAAATATGGATCAATGGGTCCCTCACACAAAAGAATCATGTGGTATGTTGTGAGTCGTGAAAATTAAAATAGCATGAGATAAATTATGTTACCCGTGATCTAGAATTAGCAGTCATTATTCATGCACTAAAAATGTGGATACATTACCTCATGGGGAGTAATTCTGAGCTAAGGATAGACCACTATGGTCTGAAACATTTGTTTGGAAAACCAACATTAAATTTCACACAAACTAGATGGCTCGAATTCATTAGCGAGTATAACTTTGAAATTAAGCACATCAAAGACAAGGAGAACCAAGTGGTTGATGCACTCAGTAAGAGAGTGCATGATATACATGATACAACCATCAGTATGTACAATATTGATTGGAAAGATAAAATTTTAGAGGCTGCAAATTCAGATCAACATTATTTGCAAATAAAAGAAACATTATAGAAAAGAAATTTACAATTGAAATTTAAATATTATGAGCTGCAAGAGGATATGATCCTCAGGTATAGAGGAAAAGTATATGTATCGAATTCTATAGAAATGAAAGATATAATGATGGGGGGAATGCATAATGTACCCTAGGTTTGACACCCAGGATACCATAAATCAATTGTAGTTGTGAGGAGCTAATACTTTTGGCCCAGAATGAAGAAATAAGTGGCTAATTATATCGCCATATGTATATTGTGATAGAAGGTGAAAACCAAACATAGACATCTAGATGTGTTGTTACAGTCATTTCCCATTCCATTGTGGAAATGGGAATTAGTTACAGTTGATTTCATCATGAAGCTTCTCAGGATAGTGAAGCAACATGATTCCATCGTGGTTGTGGTGGATATGTTGACTAAGGGTGCACATTTTATTCTAGTGAAAACTATACACAAGACAACAAATTTTGCAAATATCTACATGAAATAAGTTTCCAGTCTACATGGGTGCCTAAGGAAAATTTTCAAACAGATATCCCAAATTCCAATCCAATTTATGAAAATATTTGTCTAATGGATTTGGAACAAATATAAATCTCAGTACAACATATCGCCAAAAATAAGATGGGAAAATAGAGAGGACTAACAGAATAATTGAAGACATGCTCATAATGTATCTCATGGACCATCCATCCAAGTGGGAAGACTATATTCATTTAGTTGAATTTGCTTACAATAATGGGCACCATGCATCGTTAAAAATGAATCCATTCAAAGCCTTGTATGGCAGGAAAGGTAACATGGCAGTAAGTTGGGATAACCCATTAGAGAGAGTTGTTGTTGGGCTAGATTTGTTGAAGGAAATGGAAGAGAAAATGATGAAAATCAAGTAGAATTTAAAGGTTTCTCACGACACACAGAAACATTATGAAAACAAGAATATGGTTTTCATATATTTTAAATTGGGTGAATATGTATTTTTAAAAGTGAAATCAAAGAGAAGTTCTCTAAGATTGGGTTGCTTCCCAAAGTTGGTAACAAGATATTATGGACCTTTTGAAATCTTAGAAAATATAGGGCCAATTGCGTACATGTTAGCTTTTCCTGCATTCATGAGAGTGCATAATGTATTTCATGTGTCATTATTAAAGAAATACGTTCCTTCTACTAACCACATAATTGATTGGAATGTGATCTAGGTAGAGCACGAAGGAGATTTATGGGTGGAACCAGTATGCATCATTGACCGAAAATTCAAAGTGCTCCTAAAAAAAGAATTAAACCTATTATTGGTCCAATGGACCTGCTACAATCCTGAAGATGCAACATGGGAGCGTGAAGAAACTATGTGAGAGGAATACCTGCAATGTTTTGTCAATTTTGAAGAAAACATAAGCTAAAAATGAAAGACTCAATTTTGGGTAGCTAGATTTCTAGAAACACATCTTAGAGCTCTTGGTCACCTACATTGACAACCATGATAAAATAATGGTGAAACACGATGGACTAAGAGCAGTGAAGGGTGTGCATTCCTTGGGTCAGTAGGTTGAGAGGAACAAGAGATTATGGTTGGAACTGTTATTGAAGGGTGAACATATTGCATAGTTTTGTTTTCTAGATATTATGATGTAAATTTGTATACGTATATTGGAATAATGTGTGCACCGAGGACGATGCACAATTGTATGGTAGGGGAATGTAACTTCCCCACTATAATATCTAGTTTAATTAATGCATAATGTATATATAATGTATGAAAGTGGTTATGGTCAAACAATGTATATGCGAATTGTATTTATTCCCAAATCCTTTTTTCCTCATTTTAAGGTTTTGAGTGAACCTTCTATTTTGTTGATGAGTGTTCCAAAAACCAATCATTGAATACATGTAAGAGGGTGGGTGTGAGAAGTTACATCCCATAGTTATTGGGAGCATGGGGATGAACTAAAATCAGCTTAGAAAATAATGTAAGTCAAACAAGAAAGTAAAGAGAGGAAAAAATCATATGGCCAAGCGGGATGAATTAGGAAGTCTTGTTTTTGCATGAACAACAAGCAGATAATAGAAAATAGAAGCACTGGAGTTGGAGAAACAATCGAGGGAAAATTTTGGAGCATTTTTTTAATTGAATACTGAAGAAGAAAGTTCTCAGTCTTGCGGTAGAATTAGGTTTTCAGACCTGAATAATGAACACATGTGTGAGTTGTGTGTTGTAATTGTTGTTGTTTTACTCGTAGTTTTCCTAGAAGTGAGATCCCTTCAGTTCCTAGTAGTGATATTCTTGGTCACCCATTCTAGACAGACCTTGATAAATGAATGGGATGCCTAATGGACTGAGAGCAGTGAAGGGGTACATTCCTTGGGTTGGTAAGGTCAAGAGGAAGAGATTTGGTGGATATCAAGACAACTATAGGAGAATGTCAGTGGGTTGTCGGATTATATGAGTTGTGAGTGCACTATGAGAGACACCCTCTTTTGTGGATTCCTAGCCTCAGGTCAGGGATAACTTGTTGTTGAGATCTAGAAAAACAATTCCATGGTTGGTTGGAACATATGTCCAAAGTAGTTGGTTACACGATCGTTTTAAAAATATAATTGTTTATCTATTTTTCTAAGTTAAGTTATGAGTTTAACTATTGAGAGTTTTACTCTACCTATGAGAATGGTTTTATATGCTAGTGTATGAGGTTAATTAGATGTATTCATGTTTATTTTAACAATTTTTATCTTCATTCAAATTAATGACAGTAGAATCATTAAATTTGTGTGTATTCATATAGTTGGTAAGCTACAGTATTAGATAGTAGAAATTTTTTATTTTTATGTGTATTCCATAATTAATGCTCCTTGGTTAATATAGGGGATGTCACATGACACCTTCCTCTTCGTTGGGATTGAAAATTCAAACACTTAGACTACAATGGACCCTCTTAGTTGGACACTAATGCAAACCCCTGATCTAGAATTGAGTGAACAAATTGTATTGTTGCTATGACCCTTCACAATCTGTATGATGTTCTAGTAGTATCATTGACAAGTTTACCTAGAGTTATGTAGAATATTGGAGGTTTAAGGTGATTTACCTCTTTGAGAAATAGTGAATCGTGGATTTTCCATCTCAATGGATGCATGACAACCATGACAACTACAAAATATTCTGGGTAGAATTCCTAGTGGTATTATTTGAGTTGTTGAAGAGATTAGGAGAACACCCACAACCATGTTGGAAGAGGAGGAGAGAGACCCATTGGAGCTTCTAGAACTTGGTTACACTATGGATATGTGATCACAAGGTTTCAAGGGTTGTCGATTTCTAGGTTAAGACCACAATAGAAGGATACATCATTGAATTCGTAGTGGAGATGAACTAGTATTTCTCAAGAGAAGAAGAGTAGTTCAAGAGGGGATCTTGTAGAAGAATTGTGTTGATAGGGAGAAATGCCCCACCTACAACATAAGGGATTCTCCCCAATTTAAGTTCCCAATCAGACTTTGCAATATTTGGGATAGGGAACCCATTCATATTCTAGCTTGACAAAAATTATTGATTTTATGATTTAAAGGAATAAATTATAAGTCCTAATTGAAATCCTAAAACTAACAATAGAATGTTGTCCTAAAGTCAGGACCTGGCACATAATTTCAAAGAGGGAGGCCCTAATTTGACCATTTGGTACTAATTGCAAAAATTGAGGAAAGATTACACTATAATTCTAGGGGGAGGGACCAATTTAGGAATCGATGTTGATTTCCAAATTAGGCGAAGGAAACAATGAACAAGTGAAAAGGGGGTACAATTTGGCAATCAAGGCTTATCACCAAATTGGGCCTATTACCCACCATTTTAGCATTGGGGAAATTAGCTCAGAAATGGGGTAGTATCATGGAAAAATTCAAATAAATTACATATTTCTAGTTTTCCAATTCCAGAAGAAACGTAGGATGCTCTTTGTCACAAAGAGTTGCTTGGGAAGCAATGGTTGAAGGATGGGTTTTGACTAGAGATCTAGTTAGAGAGGAGGGTGTTCATTTTTCTCACTGATATGAAAGTGAACCTGATATCATTCTATTCAAGGCTCGTATATCTTTATGCTCAAATGATCCACAACCACATTTTATAACAAACAAAGAAATTAATTGTCCAGATAAGGTTGTAAGTAAGTTTTCAAGGCGAGTGGAATTTGGTTTGGCTTGTTGGTTTGAGAAAACTCACAAAATGACCATTGAGATATTTCTCTAGTTATCATTGAGTTTGGTCCTCAAAAAATTTCTCACTTATAACCAAGAGCTGGTAGAATATTCTTGTGTAAGTGATACCTTGGAATCACTAGGGTCCATGTTCAGATGAGTATGTTTGTTATAACAGAGGAAATGCCTAGACTATTCTTAGAAGAGGCCTTGGAGAGTAGACCAGTTGTTTAAACAAATACAAAGAGACCTAAATCTATGACATAATGCTCAACAGAATGTATATATATGTGGATTCTAGAACACATTTATGGGGAGTTGACCTACAAATAGGAACAAGGTTGACCTTATCTTATCATAAAATTTGATGGAAATTCAAGTGGTACCCTAAGTGTGGACACCATTAAAATATGGAGGGTCGAGCTATGTTTATCTCAAAAAGGAATGTAGGGTTGACCTATGTACTTGAACGACATATGATTTCTCTTGCATGAGGAGACTCACTCTTTTTTAAGTATGGCGTGCCCACTTTGAATACCCACTTGGATGATGACATGGAGGCTAGAGCATGCATCTTGAAGACCATTTTTCCCACCTTGGAGAAAAAATTGAAGATTGTATTTGCTAATTTTGTGGAAGAAAATGATCTTTAAAGGGAAATTGTAGGTTTATGTTATGCCAAATCCCCCCTATTCCCCTCATTTATGGATATGGGTCATTTTTTGAGGTTTGTGCCCCTTGATTTTTGTACAAGTGGCTTAAAAGGCCCACTTTTGTATTTTAAAATTAGTTAATTAAAGAAGAGGGCCTTTTTCCCCATTAGATTTAATGTTGTTATTAGGTTATTTTCAATGTACTAGAGCATTCAATGCATTTCCAAAACAACAACATAAAGAGGATCACTGAAAGAAACACAATCACAAGGTACACAACATTTTATCTTGGGAAACCCTCTTGGGGGAGAAAACCCAGCAAAACATTCCTCAATAATAGATTGCCAATACAATGCCAAGACTAAGACCAAACCACCAAGAATAATATAGGATTGAGAATGCACCTCTCTTCTCCTTTTTCTTACAACTGCAACTTCCTTCAAAACATGTGAACTAGAATTTTGAGTGATTTAGTGAACAAATGAGGTGCCATGCTCACTTATAAATACTAGTGAGGAGGTGTTAGGTTTATGTCTCTTCACTTAGTAGGGACGA
>ML811472.1:75624-96685 GCA_009831015.1 Picea engelmannii
GGCTTGATGATGAATATGTGTTTAATCTCGTGTTGGATACTAATATCCAACTGCAGGGCATCCATGAATGCTTTGCCTGTGATGCTCCCTTGTATCCCTGCAAACTTGGAATTGTCCTTAGACACTTCAGCCAATCTCTTCTTATAGTCAGGGAGTGTCATTAGTTTGTCATTAATGACCTTCAGACCAGGTAGGCCTTTCTTTTGGAGAGCATCTATCTTATTGAAGAACTTCTGAACTCCTTGATCCATGACTTGAACCTTTTCCTCAAGCTACAGCATTAGACTTCTCTTGGTTAAGACCCTTTTTACTTCAAGTATAGTCTCCATTCTGTCCTCAATCTTTAGTTCTTCTAGTTCCTCTCTGGTCTTGGAATTCAGGAACATGATGATCTCATTTGCTTGTGTTGGCATGTCTCCCAGCTCCACTTTGATTTTCTCAATGGCCTGTTTGCTTCTCTGAAGCAACTCATTTTGTTCAAACATGATTTGAATCATTGGCCAGATTTCATTGATGGACTTGGTGATATCTGTCCATACAATCTCTTTGACCTCAGCCAAAGTCTTCCCTGCCATTGTCTGCTTTTGGAGCTGTTGTAACTCCTTCTTGATGTGCTCATTTACCTGCTTTTATTTGGATAGGATTGTTTGGAAAGAAGTCTTGAGCTCTTGGAGGTTCTCCACTTCTTTCTTAAGCCTGTTGATTTTTGTCTCTTGCAGGTTCATCTTCTCCATGGACTTGGCAAGGTCTGTTGTTCCTTCGGGTAGTGACACTGGTGTAGCAGACGGAATGGTTGTCACTGTTGTTGTGCCCAATCCTGTAATTGGGATAGCACTCAATGGAATGCCTTCCATTGGCTTCGTCTGCTCTTTCTCCTTTAGGAGTCTCTCCATCTCAGCCTCCATCTCCTTTAGCTGAGCATTCTGCTCCATGAGTAACTTTAGCATCTCATCCTTCTCACCTTCCTTTTCTGCTATATCCTTCGCCTGTGAATCCTCTGTGGGTGGGAGTTTTAGCTGTTTTCTTAAGGATGCGATGTCATCATTTTTCTTTTTTATCATCTCTTCTGCAGCCTTGACATTCGCAGGGTCATAATCGATCTTGAGGACCAACTCCTCCAACGTTTTGATTCTGTTGTCTTTCGCGAAAGATGATATTTTCTCCAGCTTAAGTTGTGTCTGAGCATTGTTCAGAGACACCTGAAACTTTGTTGTAGAAGCTGAAGCGTGGGCCAATGTGTGAAAAACCATCTCCCGTGTTTGTTTGTGCAGATCCATCTGATCTGCTGGATGCACGTCCTTTGCCTGGAATTCGAACGTGGCCCTTTTGTAATCTGAGATTACCTTGGGATCTGATACCTGTGCTTGGAGGTAGGCCATGTGCATCCTACCCTTTTCTGTGTCAAATGCTGAAAGAATCCTATGTTGATCTGTGGACGACTGCTTCCGGAATTGGGCATAAGTACTGCTAGTGAGGGTCTGGTTCTTCTTCTTGATCAATTCATACTTTTCGAAAATGCCCAACTTGGGACCAGTTTTGCTTGGCAGAGTATCCAGGGGAGAATCTGTGGATTTCTTCGGTATTGCTGCTGTGATTGCTTTATGCTGGATCGAACCGAAAGGTAGGGTGAATGGATTGACCCCTGTGGTAGCAACTGTGGTAGGTGGGACTTCTTGTTCAACTGTTGCGCCAGGCGTTGAAACTATCTTTGGCCTCTTGGTGTGCATCTGGAACTCCTCTGATGACACCTCTGTTACAGGAGGAGATGACTCTTGTCGAGGCCTCTTCTCCTTGGGGACCTGAGGTGTGGTGGTGGGTGGCACACTCATCGAGGGCACCTGAGGTTCCACTTCAACTTGTTGTTCCACATCCATCAAAGTGTCGGGCACCCATACTGTCTGATTTGCAAATTTCTCGATCTCAGGCTTAGACTCATGAGCATACGGGACATTCTTATTTTTCACTCTCATTTCCGAAATGATCCCGCATGGATCATAGTGCCAGGTGAAACTCGTAAAGAATTTCATCTCCTTCAACATTCTATCCGCTTCTTCCCCTGCGCCTCGACTATTGCAGATGAAAGAACCAATCTACCCATTGATTCGCAACTGCTGCTTCTTCTTCATGGAAACAAAATGAATGCAATCTGAATTCATTATCTTCCTAATATATTCTAATGAAAAAATTCTTACCGGTACATATTTTGGCAGCTTGTAGGGTGCCAATTCGCACCTGAAAACTCTGATCTCAGTGTGATTCTGATACAGGAACCAGTGTCCTGTCTTTGCATTGTCCGAGAGATGTAGAATTATCTGGACCTCTTCATTTATTCATGGCTCGGGCCTGCCGCACAGCATCCTTACCACTGGGTGGTAAAACTGATCAATGAAAGATTTGAAGTCGTATTCAGCAGAGTTACGCTTCAGAAGAGAAGTCCATGCTGTGACTGGCTGGGGTCGTTCGTCTGCGTCCATCTTCTGCATGGAGAAACTGAATTTGTCATCTTGGAAGTAAATGAACATGTATGCCAGTATGGAAGAATATATGAACATACCCTCTGTGCCAAAATTCACGAATTGTTCATGAATATTATCGGCCAAGAAGGTGTTGTAGTCGAATTGCATTGTGGGCTTTTCATCGTTTGAGAAGATGGAAAGAAAACCCAGGATGGGCTCATCTACCCATTGGTCAGAATAGTAACCAAGCAGGGCACAAAGGGAAGAAATGATTTGATTTCCTTTGGTGGAGAAAAGTGAAGAAGGGTAAGGGGGATTGGTGGAAGGGAGTTGAGCGGAAGTGGGGAGGAAAAGCTCAAATATCTGATCTCTTTGAGGGAAGATCATTTTCTGATATAGCTCAATGAGGATTTCTAAATTGAATGGGGACGCAGATTCAGCACGGGGAATTCGCATCATCTGGTCAATATCTTCGGGAGTGATGAAGAAGAGGACGTCTCCAGATGAAGAGACGATGGCCTTCTGGTAGGGGATGCAATGGGCTTGGCATTTGAGGGAGAACTCGGGGAAATGATGAATCTGGGGAAAGAGATATAGGGGCAAATTGGACTCCCAGATTCCAATTTCGTCACTCTGGTCCAGGAAAACCTCTCAGAGCCATGACTGAAGATCAGAAAAATCAAAGTCGCAAATGGTGTCTGTGATCAATCGATCTTTATCAACCAAGGGAATTTTGTCTAGGTCGACGGGAGGAGGAAGAAAAGGATTCTCTTCTTCTTCCGCTTGTCTTGGCTTTGACACCATTTCAGCAACAGTACCTGCAATAAACACGATGTTAGTGGGGTAGACTGGACTGTGGATGAAGGTGGCGGAAGAGTAAAAATTTCTGGAGCGATGGACGAATAGTGAATGAAGAGGGTAAACGGTAGTTTTATTTAAAACTGGGGTCGGTTGGACGTGGGAAAACGGTCAGCATGACAACGGGTAGATTATCCAGTCATTAATGGACAACGGGCCACTTGGGGGTGATATGGAAGGTGACGGTGGCCAAAACATACGGATGGTTGACGTGGCTGCTAGGGATTGGAGGTGATGGGAAATGAAAGTCGCCATAAGGGGTTGGTCATGAGTGGAAAGGGTAAAGGACTGACAGCAGGGACTGACAAAAGTCATGGGATGGGACACGACCCCGGGAACAAGTGGGACAAGTGGACTCAGTGGAGGATGACGTCCATGAGTGACGGAGCTGTCAGATAGCATGTGTGGGATGGGACTTGAGGACCAATAAGCTGACACCACGTATGACCAGGGGCTCGCCGAAGAGAAATATCTATTCCAGACCCCCCCCCCCTTGGTTAAAAGAAGGACACCAGGGGGGGTCCGAAATCCATTATGATCCATTGATCTGCGCGCTTGTTTCATGGCCACAGATCTGAGCGCGCTCTTTAATATCCATTCCGGACCCCCCCCCTCCATTAAAGGCAGAATGGACGGGGGGGTTCGGAATCCAATGTGGACCGTAGATTTAAGCGCTCCATCCTGAGCCGTCCAAATGAGCACCCATGTTATTTCTAATTCCGGACCCCCCCCGGTTAAAGGCAGAATGATCGGGGGGGTCCGGAATGCACTGTGAGCCGTAGATCTCAGCGTCGTGATCGAGACCGTTGATAAGTGTAAGAAACATAGGCTGGGAGCGGAGAAATATGTACTTGGGGAAAAACTTAGGATATAAAGAATTTTTTGGGTTTTCCCAATTTTTGACATCTACACCACCAAGGGGACTTCATCTAAATGATTCTAAGGCAAATGGAGACATGGTGTATCATTTTCATCAATCTGGTTTCATGGGTGGTGAAGCAAATCGAGCAACTAACCTACATGCTAACCTATCTTCCTAGGACTATTAACCCAGATTAAACTGTTGGGTTAAGAAATTACTCTACCTAAGGGCTATCTGACCAGGATTAGACAGTCTGGTCAGATTTATTCACTAATCTAACCTAGGGGCTATCTGACCAGGATTAGACAGTCTGGTCAGATTTATTCATTAATCTATGAACATCAAATTTAAAAAGAACTTGGCCATGCTTGAAAGGTATGGCCAAGTTACTGTTATTGCATGGGGCTTCTTTTTCAATTCTTTTATGCCCTCTTTTCTTTTTCTTTCTTTTCTCTTTCTTTTCTCTTTCTTTTTCTTTTTCTTTTCTTTTCTTTTTCTTTTCTTTTTCTTTTTCTTTTTCTTTTCTTTTATTTGCAAAATGAAAAATTAATTGCCAATAAAAGCACTAAATACAAATAATATCCATAATACCCAAGTCATCAGTTGATTCCCATAATTTATGGGGTGATAACAGACCCAATAATATATCTATATAGTGTAGCATCAACCAATTCTGATGAAGTATCAGCTAGGATATTCAGCCTTGTTTCCATGGATGTGCTCATGGATTTACATTCCAACATGTCAAATCTCTTCATTATTTCAACTGCATACTTCCCTTAGTTAAGGGAGATCTTCTCCGAGCTCTGCCAAACTTCAATACCTAAGAAATAGTGCATCAATCCTAGGTATTTCATCTCAAACTCTGTAGTGAGATTCTTCTTACAATTTGTGATGAGATTTTCTTCTCCTGTTAAGAATAAGTCATCCACATATAGTAGCAATATAATTGTCTCATCATTCATAACCTTGAAGTAAAGGTTAGAATCAAATTTACACTTGGTAAATCCCAAGCTCGTCAAAAAACTATCAATTCTGCCATACCAAGCTCTAAGAGCTTGCTTCAACTGGTGTAGAGATTTCTTCAACCTGCAGACATGCATTTTTCTATCTTCAACTTCAAACCATTGTGGTTGTTCTATATACACTTCTTCTTCAATAACAACATTTAAGAAGGTTTTTTTCACATCCATATAGTGTAACTTCCACTTCATTTTGTTTGCAAGAGATATGATGGTTATGATAGAAGTATATCTAGCTAAATGAGAAAATGTCCCTTCATAATCAATACCTTCCTTTTGAGAAAAACCACGAGCCACTAATCTTTCTTTATGTTTTTCAATACTTCCATCTGTTTCATTTTTTATCTTGTATATCCACTTGGAAGATACCACATATTTGTTCTTTGGTATGGGAACTACTTCCCATATGTCATTCTTTATAATGGAATGGTATTATTTTATCATGGAATCCACCCATTATTTCTTCTGAATGGCTTCTTCAAAGCAAGTAGGTTCATGTTCTATGAGATCACACATCAATTCCATATAACTGGAGAATGGCTTAGGTTTCTTTCTTTGTCTCGTGGTTCCTTCTGGGGAACCATACTTATCTCCATCTTGAATAAGTTCCCTCTCCCAAGATGGATTTCTCCTGTGAGAGATCATCATCCAGGGAGGTTCTTGAGATTCTATCATATATGGGGCCTCGAGTCACTTCTCCTATCCGAAAGATGTATGACTCACTCCTCCTCATTCCTATATAAGGAGAATGAGTCTCTAGTTTTATTCATTCGCAATTCGAGAGTTTAGAGTCTTGAGTCCTAGTCGACTAGCTCCCTTCTTTTGAGCTTGTGTCTTTCTGTCTTAGGATCTCGGGAAAAGCCTGCGCGATCTGGCTCAGCCAGCGTGAACCTAAAGTGGCTCTGAGATATAGTCGAGTCAGTCCAGTGTGTTGTGTCAGAGAGAGATCAGGGCATCCTGCCCAATATTGTAAAACCCGATAGCCGTGTTCGGCTCTGTAATAATACTCTGATATTATCTTAAAGCTTCCGCAAATCTCTATTCTCTTGATAATGTCTATTGCAGCCTCCGTCTAAATCTTGATTAATCTTGCATATTGTCTATTGCTTTGCGTCCTGGTGCAAGTGTGATGTAGTGTGAAGCATGCTATGAGTACTTGGCCCTGGAGTTCGGGGAGAAGGTTGTCCAGAGGAGCATTCCAATAAGCCGCAGTGAAAGATGGTAGCATAAGTCCCGCTTAGGCAGGTGGCCGCTAGGGCAGCATTTGTAGGCTGAAGGCGAGTCGTAAGGGGTGCAGACACTCAGTTTCAAATATCTTCGCCAGGGGTGGGAAAGTATGCCGCACTGGAACTTAGCAAGGAAGAGACGACAATAGCAAGTGTACATCTCTTGTGGATTTCATCCGAGAGTAAGGCTAGCAAGGAAGAGACGACATTCATCGAGTGTCAAGGACCTGTGTGCAGTTGGTCGGGTCGATAAGCACTGCAAGTTTCAAACTATTATTCTGAAGAAAATCTACTCCGTCGGAGGAAACCTCTGCTTACAAATGGTATCAGAGCCATCAAACATCTTTTGCGTTGGGTATGAGAACATCTCTCTCGCTCTGTTCATTGTAAATCTCTCGTCTGTCTCTGTATAAAATTGTTTTTCCTTATGAAGCTTTCTTGATTTGACCTGGGAAAAGGCCAGCAGCCTGTGTGAACACTCGCTTCGGCAGTTAGTAATACTCAAAGCCCTCCCTTTCGGTGTCAAATAAGAAATAGTCCAAATGGATTGCGTCAGATCTGTACAAAATACTTATGAGTCTATTACCAGTACTTCTGACCCCTGTATAGAAACTTTTGTCAGTACTGATAATATGTCTGAATCTACTCAATCCCTCATGATTCATTATATGCCATCTATAGCAGACCTAGACCCTAGACTTCAAGCATGTTATAAAGGATCTAGAACTCCAAAAAGTCCAACCTATGGTCTAGGATACATAGAGCAATGTAATACTGCTATACCTGAGAGTAGATTCTCAAATCCTCTGCCCCCAAATATGAAAAAACCAGCTATTGAAGAAATGTTAAAATATTTCACTATTATGACTGGTTGTCCTAAAAACCAGTTTGAAGAAAGCTGGATCAAAAGTATGACAAACTGGGATTTGTTCACAAATCCTGAGGCAAAAGGATTCCATCTTAGTACTCCTTCCAAAATCAAAGAAGACCTATCAAGAAAATGGAAAGAGTATATGAATAATAATGATTGTTGGGTTTCATTTTATGAATGGAAAAAGCAAGCTGAAACCCATATCATCCAAGTCACAGGGGAGGCCAGTACTCCTGGACATAAGTGGAAAGGGACAGATGGACAAATGATAGAATCCAAAACAAACTTCCCTCCCTTTCAGGGAATTCTTCTAGAAAGTGATTCTACTTTTGCAAAAGCAGTCCCTCTACTCCCTGATACTGGTAATCAACTGTATGGTATTGATAAAAGAGTCCAGAGCTTATCTGAACAAATTAACTGGACAAACTCTGCATTAAGAGGCATGGCAACTCAGGTATACCAGACAGTAGAAAGTATAAATCCTGAGCAATTTGTTGACTTATAGATAGCCACAAATTCTGTAGTCCACTCTACAGATGTTACCAGAGATAAAATAGAATCTATGAATTCTAAACTAGAAGTGGTCCTATCTGAAGTCATTGAAAAACAGACTGAGAAAAGAGAAACCATGGAAGAATTAGGAACAGCCTTGAGTTCTATTGGAAAATCTTTAACAGAACTCAATAAGAAGAAAATTGATAAACCCATTCCTTCTACTTTTCTCAAAGCTCCACCTCCCTTGTCTATAGTCTCGCCTGTATATAATCCTGCAAAAAGTTCTTTAAAAGAAAAGTTTTCCATTTTCTTCCCTCCTGAATCTTCTCACCCAGAAACCTCAAAGAAAACTGAAGAAGAGTCTATCTCCTTAGTCAGTGTTAGAAAACCCACTGATGACAATCCCCATTTCAGAAGACCTTCAGCTCCTGACTTAGTAGGCAAAGGTACCATCCCTGAAACACTGTCTTATGCTGATGAATGGTACCAAGAATGGAATGTAGATAATCTGTCAATAGGACAAATCCGTCAAGTTATTGACAGAATGTTGGTCTCCTATAAAATAATGTGTATGAAAGGGAAAGGAGAAATTGAAGCTTGTAAAAGTCTGATCCAGTGTTTTACTGGTTCTTTGAGCAAATGGTGGGAGATTACTTCTTCTCCACTCATG
This sequence comes from Picea engelmannii, assembly GCA_009831015.1. NCBI lineage: Eukaryota > Viridiplantae > Streptophyta > Pinopsida > Pinales > Pinaceae > Picea > Picea engelmannii. Next base: position 84,085 of record ML811472.1, read on the forward strand.
CTTCAAAAAATGGAAGCAGAACATTTAAAAGATGAACACGGAGATTTAGTCTATCATACTGATGGTACTCCAATGAGCAATATGATAGGTGCTTTGACTGCCTTGATTTTAGAACATTGGTGTGGTACTGAGACTGAGATCTCAAATAAACATGAAACTGTTCTCATGAATATGAAATGCAGAAAAATGTCAGAATATGAACAGTTTCACCAAGAATGGACACAGAGGATTTATGAAGTCAAAGAAAGTAAAAACGTCCTCTGGAAACAAGTATACATGGCAGCACTTCCTAGCAGGTTTGTTGATTATCTCAAAATTACAGATGTGTTCACCTTGCCCTATGAGACTTATACATGGGGTGAAATATACTCTATAATCACTAAAGCCCTGTTAGGATTATGCACAAGCATCAAGATGCAAAAATCTGTATCAAAATCTTCTTATTTGCCAGATCAAAAATCTGTATGTGAACGGTACGGAATCTACAATACAGATTTACAGCCCAAACAACAGAGGAAAGCCTATAAAAGAGAAAGAAATCATAAAGGTTTTAGTAGAGGACGATCTCATAGTCCTGAAAGGCGCTATAAATGGTTTCCTCGCTCCCACTACTATGATCCTAAGGATATCCATCTTAGAACACATCAAGCAGAAGCAAGACAACAACTCACTTGCTGGATCTGTGGGAAACCAGGGCATACAGCAGCAACCTGTCCCGAAAATGAAGCTGCTAGAAAAGGTAAAGGCAAGCTCTCTGAACAAAGAGCAAATGAATTTAAACAAAAGAGAGCAGAAGAACAAAAACATGTCAGATTTGGTTGCAGTAGATGCAGAGATCCTACCCATGATACTAATGATTGTCCCCATCATCCTTTCAAGATTGAGTCTGCTCCTATCCAAGCCTCTTGTATAGCCCCGAGTCTTTCTGATTATGACTCTGATTCTTCCAGTTCCCTTTTTATTGTAAATACTTCTTGCCAATGTGATAATCCATTCTTTTGTACATGTTCAGAATCTAGTAGCCTAACAAATGAAAGACCTGTTGAAAAACTCAAGGTTTGTATGCATGCCTTCCAACAAACCCAAGAATCCAAAATGCTTGCTCATATCAAGAGTCTTCCTGAAGGATATATGAAGAAAGCCTTATTAGATACCTATGTCAAAACCATCAGCAAAGGGTCTAGTTCTGAGACAAAAAAGCCTCCTCTGTTCTTAGATGCTTCATATGACAAGAACATTAAGACCTTTATAAAGCATAACAGAGAGCCTAAACTTCAAGATTTATCTATTGTGGATCTAAATAATCAAGTGAAAATCTTGAGACAAGAAGTTTCAGAACTCAAAGAACAACTAAATATAGTCCAGCATCAGCTAGACTTTGGATCCTTTGAAGATACATGGGCCAGAAATGAGATCAATAGGCATATGAATTCAAATCCTCCACATTTGGAAGACGCCGAAAAATCTTCGCAAATACCAGATTCTCCTGTTCAAGGCATGGTTACTGCTTTTTCAAATATGCAAGTCCTACCTATTTCCTATCAGAAATATTATGTAAATATTACTGTAGAAATTTCTGATGAAAAGTTTTTATTAGTAGCACTTGTTGACACAGGATCAGATATAAATTTGTTCCACAAAGATAAGATTCCTGTGAAGTATTGGAGTTCTAGCCATGGCACTTGCGCTGGGCTAGGCAATAATAGTGTGAGCTTTAAATATGAAGTATCTAGAGAAAATGTTTTACTAGAGGAGTATAGCATTGGCATGAGATTTTATATGGGAGAAGCACCTGTTGATTGTATTCTTGGGACTCCCTTCTTATCTCTGGTACAACCACATGGATCCTGTCAGATTGAAGGACAACCTGGGTACTTCATTACAATCCCTTCTATATTGGGAAAAGCTCCAAAAATTATTCAATTACCTTTTGTCTCAGAAAATTAACTTCCTTCACAGGTTCTACAACTCTGGGAGCTACAGGTTCTTCTTCATATACTTCTTCAAGTTGGTATTTCCTTGATCTTTTGATTGTTTCATCTTCATCAAAGGTTACATCTGTGTTGATCTCAATATGATGGTAACCTGGTATGTAAATTTTGAAGGACTTATAGACCTCATAGTATCCAACAAATATCCCCTTCTTTCCTGAAGGATCCAGCTTAGTTCTCCTTTCTTTTGGAATGTGTACAAACATTGGACAACCAAATATTTTTAGATGGCTTACTTCTGGCTTCTTTCCAGTGAACATTTATTTGGGGGTTTTGAATCCAAGTGCATTATGGGATAATATGTTTTGGAAATAAATTGTTGTTCTTGTTGCTTCATCCCATAAGTGCATTGGAAGATCTTGATCGTGAATCATAGTCTTCTTTGCTTTCATAATTGTTCTATTCTTTCTTTCTTCTACACTATTCATTTGAGGATTATAGGGAGTGGTGAGCTCCCTCTTAATATCGGCATCTCTGTAAAATATTCCAAATTAATTTGAAGTGTACTCTCCTCCATTGGTTGACCTAAGTATCTTGATTTTCCTTTCGGATAGGTTTTCTACCAAGGCTTTGAATTCCTTGAACTTTCCAAGTACTTCATATTTTTATTTCAAGAAATAAACCCAATTCTTACAAGAGTAATCATCAATAAATGACACATAGTATACATACCTGCTTAGAGAGGTTGATGGAATTCGACCACATACATCTGAGTGGATGAGCTCCAATATTCCTTTTACTTTATTTTCGCTCTTTGGGAAAGGATTCTTTATGTTCTTTCCTTGTGCACATCCCTTGCATACACCTTCATGATCAACCTTAAATTTTTGTAAACTTGTAACTACCTTACTTACATATGGTAAGGATTTGTAGTTGATATGAGCTAGTCTTCTATGCCAAAGTTCACAAGGACTCTCAGTGGAGTGAGTCAAGGCTGCATCTGAATGACCTTTTAACTTGTACAAACCACCTTCTTATGTTCCAATAACAACTACATATTCTATGGTTTTTACTTTAGGCCACATAAGAACTTTACCATCTATGAATGCAACCGTGAAAACTTTCTTATATAGATCCAAGATATAAAGTAAGTTATTTTTCAAACCTAGCACATAAATTACATCTGTCATTCTCATCGGAGTCCCTAAATCAATTTTGTAGGTCAATTCTCCCATTCCTTTGATAGGGTACTGATAATCATCTCCAAGTGAAACTTTCTAGGGGAAGTCCTTTTCTGTAATGCTAGAGAGAATGTCTTTCTGACCTGTCATGTGTATAGAGGCACCATTATCTAAGAGCCAAGTATCCTCTCTAGGTGTCACAGATCTTGAGAGGGCGGAAAACAAAACATAATCTTCAATCTCTTCTTTAGTGAAATTCTTGGGTGGCTCATCATCTTCAACTGCATGGGAATGATGACTTTTTTATTTCTCTTCTTGTATTCTTCCCTTCTAGTAGGACAATTCTTAGCAATGTGTCCCATATTATCACAATTATAACATTGATAAGAGGAGAAATCTTTTTCTTTTCTTTGACCCTTATGATATTTCTGGAATCTCCTTGGAGGGTGAGATTCTTTATGGAAGTGAGTGAATCTCTTTTGAGAGTGAGATTCTTTATGAAGGTGGGTATCCTTTTGGAAATGAGACCTTTTATCTCTTCCTTTAGCATGAGCATCTAGGGATTGATATTCATCCCTTAATAGAACAACTTATCAGTTGGCTACTCTTGCTTCTTCTTGAACACATTCTTCCCATAGACTGTCAAATTGGAGTTTCTCTTTTCTTACACAGATGGTTTGGATGAAGGAATCCCAAGGTATTGTGAGACCATTAAGAATTGTCATGATGATTTCATATTCATCAAAGTTTTCTCCAATTTCTTCTAACTATTCTTTGAAATGAGTAACCCTAGAGAAATAGTCTTGAACCATTTCTTCTTTCTGCATCTTTGTATTCTTGAGTTGGGTTCTCAAGTTCATCTTCTGGTTGATGTTCTTTCCTTCATACATTCTGGTTAGGGAATAAAACATCTCTTTTGGATTATTCTTAGAAGACACTTGAGGGATCAAGTGATCTTTAATGGAATCTCCAATTATCCTTTTGGCCCTAATCATATCCTTCTTGTACTTCTCTTTGGTTGCATCTTCTTCAGGCTATAGTACATTTTATTTTATGAATTTTGCAAGGTCATTATTTTTAATAATGAGTCCAATTATGTATTTGCAGACATGGAAATTTTCTACACCTTCTAACTTGTCAACAAGCTTGGTGCTTGCAGACATCTTGACCTGGAATTAGGAAAATGACCAGAAAATGAAAGTGCTTAGAAAATGAATTTGAACTTACCAGGAGATGCATTGGATTGAGGCGAGTTGGTTGAAGGTGACTGTTTCCAAAAATTCCAAGTTTTACCCCTTGAAACTTGACCTGTGAAAATATGGACTGTTACTTCTAGTACTGGTTCAGGATTCCTAGTTTTCTGGTACTAGTCAAAACTAGGGTTTGACTTTTCAAATATTATGGCCACTAAAAGGTGTGTTCAAGATGTAAAAAGATGCACTAGGGTAGGGGCACACTTTTCTGGACGATTTTTAGTCAGAAATTCCTCTTCAGTAAAAATCCCTAATTCCTTGTACGACAACAATGACATTTTTAGATACCCAGTGAAAGGTTCTCTATCGGTCAAGCTCTGATACCATGTCAAATTTGATGTTGTTAGTAGGTTATTTTCAATTTACTAGAGCATTCAATGCATTTCCAAAACAACAACATAAAAAGGATCACTGAAAGAAACAAAATCACAAGGTACACTGCATTTTATCCTGGGAAACCCTCATGGGGGAGAAAACCGAGCAAAAAATTCCTCCATAATAGATTTCCAATACAATGCCAAGACTAAGAACAAACCACCAATAATAGTCTAGGACTGAGCATTTGCCTATTTTCTCCTTATTCTTGCAACTACAACTTACTTCAAAAGATGTGGACTAGAAGTGTGGGTGAGTGAGTGAACAATTGAGGCACCATACTCACTTATAAATACTAGTGAGGAGGTGTTAGGGTTATGTCTCTTCACTTAGTAGGGACGACTTCTTCCAGGAGTGGTTAGAACCACTTTATAAACCCTAGGGGCCGACTTTACAAATACCACCATATAAATATGTTTTGACTAATCCACAAAAGGGGATTTGGTCTTATACAAAACCCGACATGATGAATCCACAAAAGGGCATTTGATATATAAGATAATAACTCAAATATAATTAGAATATTATTCAAAGTTACAATATTTCAACATGCCCCTCCATAGGCTAGAATAGGGGCTTTTAGCCTAGGAAATTAATATTTTAATGTAAAGGAAGTTGAGCATCTCCTCTATAAATGTAGATTCACCTCCTCTCATTTTCGCATGGTTTGATTGGGGGAGAAATCCCTTAGCAAGTCTAAATTTTATGTAATTTTGTCTTCTTTGTAAAATTTGTTACAAATGGATGAGTAGAGGGACCTCTTGGAAAGGTTTTGTTGATGTGAATTGCACTCTTTTCTTGGATGGATATTGGTGAAGCTTGGATGAATGCATGATAATATAAGTGGACTTTGTGTCCAAATGTTATAAATGTTTTATGGTTGGGTGGGAGCATTGCCTCCACATTCCATGGGGGCTATGCTCCTTGATTGTCAGTGACGACGAGAGGCATATATGGGTGCTACCCCTTTGAGCTCTTGACGAGCCTTGCAAGTTGTAGTGTTGCGTTGGTGCACCCATTGCATGGGATACTAAAATGGTCCATATGTGGTCATATACATTTGAACTTAGATCGATGAGTGTTTTTGGTCTCCTTTTATTGGATCATTATGTGTCCTTTAAAATATCTCTAGCATTACAAGCTTTATTTTTTTAATTTGTTTATCTTTCATTATGAAATTTTAATTTCAATGGACACCTCAAACTCCTGTGCATTAAATGAGTGAGGATAAATATCATTCAGTGGAGTTGCTACATCAATTTGATCTACAAGGAGGGTAGTGTCCATCTATATTTATCATGAATGAGGGGAGATGACATCGTCCCATGAAAACCACATGATATAACATGGAGGTTTCACATATATTAAGTTGAGATAAGATGTGGCAAGTGTGCACCTTTTCAATAAGATAATATATTCAATAAAGAAAAATGAGTATGTCACATTCAAATACCAAAATTGTTTTGACTAAAAAACTATAACTCGGATATCTATTTCACCAAAACCACCCAACACATGTCTCATCCCAACTACATTTACAATAATAGATATTATCACAAACATGAAGTTCTCTAAGATTGGGTTGCTGCCCAAAGTTGGTAACAAGATATTATGGGCCTTTTGAAATCTTAGAAACTATAGGGCCAATTTCATACACGCTAGCTTTTGTTGCATCCATGAGAGTGCATAATGCATTTCATGTGTCATTATTAAAGAAATATGTACCTTCTTCTAACCACATAATTGATTGGAATGTGATCCAGGTGGAGCATGAAGGAGATTTATGGGTGGAACCAATATGCATCATTGACCGAAATGTCGAAGTACTCAGGAACAAATAAATTGACCTAGTATTGGTCCAATGGACCTGCTACAGTCCCAAAGACATAACATGGGAGCACGGAGAAACTATGCGAGAGGAATCCCTGCAATTGTTTTTCAATTTTGAAGAAAACATAAGCTAAAAATGCAAGACTCCATTTTGGGTAACTATAGTTCTAGAAACACATCTTAGAGTTCTTGGTCACTTGCATTGACAACCCTGATAAAATAATGATGAAACATGATGAACTAAGAGAAATGAAGGGGGCGCATTACTTGGGTCAGTAGGTTGAGAGGAACAAGAGATTATGGTTGGAACTATTATTGGAGGGTGAACATATTGCATAGTTTTGTTTTCTAGATATTATGATGTAAATTTGTATATGTATATCGGAATAATGTTGTGCACTGAGGATGATGCACAATTGTAGGGGAGAGGGAATGTAACATCCGAACTATAATCCATAGTTTAATTAATGCATAATGTATATATAATGTATAAATGTGGCTATGGCCAAACAATGTATATGCGAATTGTATTTCTGAATTTTAATTAAAAAATGTGATGTAAGTTGTTGGGGGACATGAACAAAGATGGGGGTTGATTAATCCACAAGAGAGGAGGGGTCTAAAAAGGGGGGGTTTTATTCATGAGTTTAATTCCCAAATCATTTTTCCTGATTTTAATGTTTTGAGTAAACCTTCTATTTTGTTCTTGAGTGTTCCCAAAGCTAATCATTGAATACATGTAAGAGGATGGGTGTGATTCACATCCCATAGTTATTGGGAGAATGGGGTTGAAGCACAATTCGCTTAGAAAAGAGTGTAAGTCAAGCAAGCAAGTAAAGAGAGGAAAAAATCGTATGGCCAAGGGGGATGATTTAGATAGTCCTGTTTTTGCATGAACAACAAGAAGATAATAGAAAATAGAAGCATTGGAGATGGAGAAACAATGGAGAGAAAATTTGGCAATGTTTTTGGAATTGAAGACTAAAGAAGCAAGTTCTGAGTCTTGCAGGAGAACTAGGTTGCCAGGCTTGAAGAATGAACTCATGTGTGAGTTGTGAGTTGTGTGTTGTAACTGTTTTTGTTTTACTAGTATTTTTCCTAGAAGTGACTTCCCTTGAGTTCCTAGTAGTGATATTCTTAGTTACCCATTCTAGAGAGACCCTGATAAATGAATGGGATTCCTAATGGAATTAGAATAGTGAAGGGGTACATTCCTTGGGTTGGTAAGGTCAAGAGGAAGAGAGTTGGTGGAGATCAAGACAATTATAGGAGAATGCCAGTGGGTTGTGGGATTATATGAGTTGTGAGTAAACTGTGAGGGAACTGTGAAAGACACCCTCCTTTGTGGATCCATATCCCCAGGTCAGGGATAAATTGTTGTTGAGATCTAGAACAACGAGTCTATGGTTGGGTGGAACATTCGTCCTAAATAGATGGTTGTGTTATCACTCAGTTTGAAATTGAGGTTACAAGGCTATAGGATAAAAGTCAAACTAGCGTAACAGGGACCTACCCCACCCAATGTCACCACAATGGGGAGGTCCTTTCTATTTAGGGTGGCTAAGCCCAAGGGAGACTTCCCTGGCAATCTGGGGTTTTTAAAGGAAAAGGCTCAAAGGATTAAGGCTAGTTTCCCCTTCACAGATTACCGCCAAGAAGATAGTCAAATGAAGAAAAACCACAGAAGAGGCACCTTCTTGCGAGACAAGACAACAATGACACTAGTACATGCAATAGTGGTTAATACTTCATTAATCAATGACTATCAATATTTAATGTACATGAGCATAAACAACAGTAAATATTGATGAAGTCAATGTTTGCAATAATGACAATGGCATATAATCTTACTTTGTCAATAAAACAATGGAACATCATAGCATCTAGTGAAAATAATCAATCCTTAAATTTATCAATGCATTAAATAGCATTAATTGCTCATATACAAGAAGTTGTTGCGTCAGGTATGCTAGAGATGACGTCAGCTTCTTCTAGGGTTAGTATGATAGACAAGAAGGTCAACGTTTTGCAATTTAGCCAATGAAAATCACCAATATATCAATGGCTATCACTGGATGACCAAGCCACAATATTTTATATCAACTAAGAGCTTAATAAAGGCATGACGTCATCATTTACTGCTAGGTTAGAAGACGTTAGGGTTAGTTAGGGTTTCAAATTTGAAAGTTTTAAAAGATTGTTTTTGCACAACAAGCTCAACGTTGGAGAGAAAAACCAATGCCTTAGGGTATTATGGAGTCAAAGGTAAGGGAAATATCTCAGGAGGATCAAAATCTAAACACTAGAGAGTTAGGTTCTATGGTGTTGCAATGGAAGGGCCCTAGAATCAAAACACTAAGGGAAGGAGGCTCATTTCGGTGTTGCTTAAGCAAGGACTCATGCTCCTTCCTCTTTCTTTAAATATTCTTGGCAAAACGGCTAGCTTTAAAACACAAGTCTAAGGGAGAAAAGTGTTGCGGACGCAAGGCTCTTCAAACCCTAAAAGGTTCAAACCCTAGGTGTAGAGTCAACTAGGCCTAGGACGTCACCTTTATTCAACCTATACTTAAAGGCTAACTCAGAAAAAGGATGATTAGTATAGCAACGACTAGGCTATATCTTCCTTAATCAATGGCTAAAACAAGTTTCTCAAGCATGGGGACATATAGCAAGGACCTACTTGTGCACTTGCTACCTAGGGTTTCAAGATTAAGCAATATAATAGAAATATAATAACAAATGTAAGAGATTTAACCTGCAACCATTCATTTAAGAAGTTTTGCATGAGAAATTCACTTACAAATCATGAAGAATGCTCATCAAACCCTAGTTGTAAACCTTCCAATGAGAGAAACACCATAATATGCCAAGAAAATCCTCCAAACAAGAGTTGTGCCTCACTTCCAAGAGAAAAATACCAAGACAAAAGACAAAAGTAGATCTCTCACAAGAGAGTGAGTTATGTTATGATTAAAATGAGGTCCAACGTCCTCTATTTATACCAATCTATGACCTTTAATTTTAAAAATAGGTCATTAAAACAGCCGACAAGGCTGACCTTTAAAATTTACATTGTTTTACATTAAATGCTAAAAAGATGTCATAAAATGAGCTAAAAGGGGGACGTCAAGCCCTTCTGAGGGATTCGTTGGCCCTTTTTGGGCAAGCACAACATCCAGAAAACCAAACGTTGGCCCTTCCAGGGCTCCGCCAAGCTGCCACACGTGCCAAATGACCTCAACACACTGCCACACGCTCCAGACAACGTCCATCTTTCTCAGGTGACGTCCTGTCCATCCAAGGCACACGTTCCATATGCAGTGGGTGATCCCCCCTAGGCCAAGCTCTGCCAAAGTGTCCTGGGTGGAACGTCCTTCCTCCTTCTCATGCAATGGCTCATCACAACGTTGTCATGTCTATGCCATCCCAGCAACCATATGGTGGGATATTCAGCCACATGGAGGTCCGAGCTAATCATATCCCCATGTGTATCGGTCCACTGGTACCTGTCCGTCGGGCATGGTCCTGCAAATCAAAAACTGCGCCCTCCATGGGCTCATCAGTCCTCGGGATCATAGAAATGTCAATCATATTTCATCATTAAATTTATCAAATACATGCATGAAACCCCTAACATATCTTCTAAGAGCTCAAAGACATTACACATATCTACTATACAAAGTTGAGGAAACAAACAGAATAACCTATTGGGATAATATCACAAGAAAAGGAAAGTTTCCACAGAGGATCATTCAAGCCATGTTCATGAGGTGATATGGTCTAGGGATGTCCAGTCATAGTAAGACCATGGGTAGGTGTGGTCCGTGGGTGCCTTTGTAGGAGGTGAGTTGTACTCGTCATGGATGCACCTTTTTCCAAGCCCCTTTATTGCCTTTATTCTTTATTTATTGTTTTTCTTTCTTTTCTACTTCAAGGCCTGACCAGAGGACACTGCCTTGGCGTGGTGACCAGAGCTGACAGTGTTACACACTGGTATCTTCACATAAATGATAAGGCTGGCTCATGATGAGACCCCCTTTCCCTTGGCCATGCAACCGAAGGTCATTGCCCTGGCATGGTGACCAGATAATGGCAATGTCATACTGCTGGATATCTATGAACATAATGGGTCGGCTCGTGATGAGACCTCCCATCCTCTTGGTTAGGTCTTGTTTTATTATTTTTCTTAGGGTCCCTTTAGTTTCTTATCGAGAGGCCTTTTATTGCCTTCTCGGGGATCCCTGGGCGAAGCATCTCTAGGTTTCATTTCCTATGGATTTTATCTTTTACCAGCTTCTTTTACCCCCTGGGCCTTTAGCCCCTTCTTCCCACAGGACAAATTGTAACCCTCAAAAGGTCATCCTAATGGCTGGACTAGGGGAATGGGATGGATGTATGGGAGATAAGATGTAAAATGATAGAATGGTGGGAGCAGACGATGGCTGTGCAAATCCCCCCTGGTGGCTAACAAAAACCCTTGAATACAAGCTTGCTTAGGTCACCCCGTTAATCCCCCCAATCAATGGTAAAGTGGATTAGTGTAAGATCCAAGAAGTTATCAGAAATGTAAGGAACCTGATGCATATATAAGAAGGTTATAACGATCAAACATGACACATACCATGATACCTTGGACCAATTACCTCATGGATCAAGAGTCTTCTCTGATGCAAGTCCAAGCCGATGGTGATGGAAGTTGTTGCTGCTAACAAGACAAGTCTGGCGAAGAAGAAGAAGGATAGGCCCTCCAGGACCATGCTCAGGTCAATCCTGCTCTCAGTACTCCATGTCTAGGACCTGTGGGCCTCGAGACATGATCTCCTAGTTATCCTTAGATATCAGGGATAACATTTGGCTCCAACTCAAGGACATGTGCTCACCGTAGAGTGCATGAGAACCTCAGCATCTCTGGCATAAACCTGCAGACCTTCTCACACTTGACAAGAAAGCATCAGCGACAAAGGGTGGGGTGGTATTGCCACCCCGCAAAATAATACATGTATACATATGAGATAAAACAATCAAGATGCATATAAGGAAACAAACAATAAATGCAGATGGTATAATACACGGAAATGCCTACCTACTCATACTTACATGTACCGTCATGTGTCTGGAGGGTAGTAACGCTTGATATGTAAAGCGTTCACTGGAAATTTCAGAATCTCTCCTTCCATTGTCTCCAGGTTGAAGGAATTTGTACCAACACAATTCTTGATCTTATAAGGGCCTCCCCATAGGCTGTCAAATTTTTTGTGCATGTCAGGCTTCTCTTTTCTTTTATCCCAGAGTAGGACAAGATCTCCTTCAGCGAAACTTCTTTCCTTGGCTTTGTGATCAAAAGTGTTCTTTCTCTTCTCTTGGTTCCTTGTCATTTGACCCAAGGCATTTCTTCGAGTTTCGTCTAATTCTATCAACTGATTTATTCTCCCTTGGATTGCCTCTGCATCTGTGTCATATTGTAGTGCGAAACGGAGGATAGGAATTTGGAGGTTCACATGGAGTTTTGCTTCAAGTCCATATACCAGCTCAAAAGGGGTTTTCCCTGTGGACGTCTTTGTTGTTATTCGATCTGCCCATACCGCATACTTTATTTTACTATCCCATGATTTCTTATTTTCTCCGACGACCTTTTTTAGGATATTCATGAGATTCTTGTTGGTTGATTCTGCTAGTCCATTCCCCTATGGGTAATAGTTCGAGGAATGGGATAGGGTAATGCCATATTTGAAACAAAACTCTACCAGAGTGTAGGAACTGATAGCTTTGGCATTATCCGTAGTGATCTTGGAATGTAATGATCCCAAGCCATTATGCAAGGATCATCATTGTTTTGGTGTCTTTTTAAAACTTTTCTGAGTGAGGTATTTCCTCAAACACTTTGTTGGTCTACCTTTTAGATGTGTTTATATGTGTATGCAGCAAATAACAAAAAGAGATAACCATGGAACATACCTCAACCATATGCAATAAGATAGACAAGCCAAAACATCTCAATTCTTCTTTATTCATAAAATAGAGAAACCTGCTA
>ML811473.1:0-47553 GCA_009831015.1 Picea engelmannii
GGTTATATGCTTGAAAATAAATTCTCCAATCTTCCAAGGTAAAGGAATGAATTGCTTTTTCTTTTTCTCATAGAATAAATGAGCCCAAATCTGGTATTGTCAACACAATTCCTCAACAAAGATCTTATCAGATACATAAAATGGGAGAATGAAGGGGTTTTCTTTACTCATGTATAGCATAATAACAATAAATTCTTCAGAAGTATCATAAATTCCTTTCTTGGAGAGAAAGGTGGAAGCATCAAGAGTTACTCTCATTGTATGAGGGCCAAAAATTAATTTTTTGGTTTATGAAACAAAATTATTATGAAATGGATAACAATTGTATTGAGCCTTGTGTTGGTAAAGGACTGAATACCATGCAAAAATTGGTTCATTTTTAAATTCCACATTCCTTTCCCTTGGAATATCTTCAAACACATGGTCATAAGTAATGACGCATACAAGATAAGAAGTCATGTAAAACTTCTGTGTCTTCTTTAATTTATTTAGTTGGAAGGCCACTTCACTTGAAATCATATAACCCCAATCTATAATGGATTTCTCTTGTAAAGAAAAATGCATAGTGTATATTATATTTCTGGAAACTTATGCTGTAGATTCAAGACCAATGATGAGAGAAAACAACCATGCAAACCCTTTGTATGGGTATTTCAGCGAAGTTACCTCAATTTCAAAAATTCCAATATTGTTGTCTGGGTTGGCCAAATAATTACTTAAGAACCTATGACTTCCTTGATGGTGTTTGAGAAATTTATCAGCTTCTTCATTTTTTAAGCGCATGGTAGGTGTTGGCAGTCACAAAATTCTGGAGAATGATGATGTATCCAAAGAAATAAGCGCTTGACATCCTTGAACTTGGATTATCCTTCTTTCAGAATTAAATTTTTATGCGCACCATAGAACAACCTCCTTGAGTTGAGTCACCTCTAGAGCGCAACTTGCTAATATTATGTTTGAGGTCCAAATTAAGTTTTTATCCTTCTCATCCAAAGAGAGATATTTGTAGTAAGTATATTACATCGACCACTGGAATGATTGATTCTCACACCTAATAATTTTTAGTGTGTCTCCATAATACAACTCCCTTTTCTTTCTAGACATGCTCTTCTATATTCTCTGGCTTTGGAAATAGGTGGAATTACTGTTTTTTTTTACAGCTTGGTATTTAATTTATTCCCACTACATAATTTTCTCCTAATTACATCAATGCAAATCTCTTATTTAATGTTTTGACGAATGAATGAATAAATTTAATTTATTTCAAGTTCTATAGAGAACTCAAAAATTTAATAATTGCTTCATGTTTAGTTATGTGGTGGATGATGTGGTGGGGATAATAAACATGATAGGGAGTGGTGATGTGATATCATGGTGAACAAAAAGTGTCAAGTATGGAGGTGTGATATGAATGATGGGAAGTGCTAAGTGTAGAACGTGGATCTGCCGACCCATAGCATGACCATGCAGATTGATAAAGAGGCCTTCCCTAAGACTCAAAATACAACTAAGTATGGGAAATGCCCATTTTTTGGGTTGGACAAGTAAAGAGGCATTTGTTATGACATAGGATTGTGGACTTGTAGAGATGTGAACTTGCAGACCTATGGATCTAAGAAAGGCTTAAGTGATGGCAAGTATTTATGCAATTTTGGAAAACGACTAAGTATAAAAAAGGGGTGATACGTACACTATGGGGAATGTGGAAGTAATGGGTGTGTTTTGTAGGTGGTGGGACTTCAGAGTTGTGGACTTATGGATGTAAATAGGAAGACAAATGAATATTTATGATCCATTTCTTTGAATTTGGCTAAGTGTTGGGAAAAGAAAAAAATAAAATTTGAGCTAAGGAGAAGAAAGTATAAAAGACAAGAGAAGAACCTTATGGGTAGTGACATGAACAAAAATTTACCATGGATGTGGATCAACATGTAACACCCCATTTTTAATCCCTACGAAATAGAATGCATTATGTAAATGTGACATTAGGTTGGTGAGCCGGTAAAGTTGAAAAAGGGCTAGAGTGCCTAGGAAATGTAATACTTCTATACACATTAATACAAATACATTGTTGGTTGTAAGACATACAAGGACAAGAGATATGGGGCTATGATTCCATGAGAGAGGGGGCTTAAGAGCCTAAGTATTTTTATTATATTTTATTTGGCCATATTGACTTTAATTGAGAAAAGTGGTTACATGGGATTCTTGGGGGGAGGTCATGTGGTTCTTGATTTCATGTAATTAAATCAACCTTCTCTGTGGGATATTTTGGGGTTGTTCTTTGTTCTTCTCCATTCACTCTTACACTCTTCTCACTCTCTCATTTTTAGTTTCTCATTCTTGGTAATTCATGTGTTATTGGGTTGGGCATGGAAACAAATGGCTAGAAGAGGAGAGTTGTTGCTAGATGGTTGTAATAAATTATTGATCATTCCAAGAGGGAATGGATGCCTATGTGCATGAGATTGATGGCAGTTCAAAAAGAACTGTCCACAATTGAGAATCCTTGGAGCTTCCAGTAGGGATATATCTTGACCAGTAGCACCGAAGCCCTGGACAGAAATGGAACAGCTTGACAGACTATATGGAAAAGAAAGGGGTTGTTTTTTTGGGTTATGCGGGTTGAAGGGGAAAGAGAGCTAGAAATTAGGATTGCTATGTGGTTGGGAAAACCTGAGAGCTTGTTAGCTAACTAGTGTGTTTTTATATTTGGCCTAAGACTTGTCCTTGTGGATTAATAGCCCTGAATCAGGGGTGGCATTCTTGTTGAGAGTGAATGAACAACAATGTCTATGGTTGGGAGGAACGTCCTTGGTCTATAGCCAGTTGATGAATGTTTACTTGAAAAGATAAGTGCTTTTTGTGTTTTATGTATAATGTATATTTTATTGTGTATTTAATTATCTTTGAGATGTATTTATGTGTGAATAATTGTTGGTTATTTTCTATGCATGGCACATTGTTCATTTATTTCATGTTCTAGAATAGATCTTTATTAATGCATGTGAGTCTTTCATGATTATTTTCAAATTAATTATTATCATAATTCAAAATTAGTTTTGAAGTGTTTAATTTGTAACATGGCCAGCCTGTGAGTGGATGGGTATGTTATAGATTGGTATCAGAGATTATGGTTCAACACTGGACTGGTATAGGCCAAAACTACTGTGAATTTGACAAATTCATTATTGCATATTTTTCTGTGACGAATTTGGGGGCGAAACAAAGAAGAAAATAAGTGAAACCCCCAAATTACGAGCAGATTTAAAATTTCATTGCTTAAGAGTAGTCAAAGAAGTGATTTATGGCATCGATATGCAGTTGCATAGTTGAATTTGGCCTTGGAAGTTGAATTCTTGTGAGTTTCATGGTGACCGTGTAGTTTTTTGGAAAAACGGCCTAGATTAATTTGACCTAGAGAATCAACGGTCGAGATTTAGTTGTAGAGGATATGAGCAGGGAATTCCTAAAAGGCCTTCGAGAAGGAAGTGTCAGAAAATACTTTGGAGTCGGGCGTGAGGTTGAGTCTGAAGGGAGGAGTTTGATGACATGATCCTGAAAGAATGAGAGCCATAGGATCAATCAAGATCATTCTCAACCATATACATCTTGAACGGATGGTTTCAGAAGGTTTGGATTCGGACATAAGTTTGAATTTCGAAGAAGAGAAGCCCAATGGTAAAAACCTAAAAGAATAAGAGTTGTAAGATGAGTCGAGATAATTCTCAGCCATCAAATCTCGTGGAGATGTTCTTTCATAAAAGTTTTTTTGGAAGAGATCATTCAAAAGAGTCACAATGAAATAAGTTTGACTGAGGTAACCAGTGCACATTTTTGGATTCTAAGATGATTGTGGTCATTGATCGAGATGATTGTGGATCGTCTAATCTATCAGATGAACATGTTTCCTTGGGAGGGTTGAGGGCATAGGAGAATGCAACATAATCCACCATTTCAATGTGCCATGTCATAGGACATGTCAAAAAGGGCGATCAATCATCTAGTTCCATGTAACATTTGAATGCAAGTTATTGGAAGGAGGTTGTCGGAGGGTTCTTTCAAGAGTTTTTTTTATGGTCAAGTCTGATTGAGTGAGTCTGATATGCTATCAAAGATCGAAGTTCATAAGGGTTAGGGAGAATGGAAATTTGTTTCCTATGATATATTTCTTCTGATGATATGATTCTAATAGTGTTTCAGACTACAGATTTCAGAGGGACCCACGTACCCCGCCAATTGAAGTTTAAGATGGATGAAGTTCGACAGAGCCAGTTCGCTAGAGTTTCGAACTATGATTTTTGGGAGTTCATGTAACCATGAATTTAAGGTTTTTCGATGGGAATAGGTTTTGAAGAATATCAATGGTCCAAATCTCTCGTGATTTGAGATCGACAGTGAATATTGGCACATAGGAAAAATTGTCCATCTGTTTCCATTTTCATATTTTGGCCATAACTGGAGCACCTTACATCATATTGGGATTAACATTATGGTTTTTTTCAATAGATAGGTGCTCTACGAAATTTTCAGAGAGGTACCTTGTTCAATTTTGGTTTAATTTTTCAGAAATTGCAAAATAGTGGGTTTTAAAGATCTAGGTCCAAATCATTAACAAAGGTCTAGATTAAGCCAAAATTCATGGAGAGAGTCTATAAAGTAGACACATAAATAACCCACAAAGTAACTGAATAAATCCTAAGAGGATTGGAATAGGGATGCTGAAATATGACAAAATCCACTATTCTAGGCCACTTTTGGGGGATATTTTAGATTTTCGGAGGAAAATTGACCCCAAATCAAAAAAATGAAAAATTTTATTTACTCAACATTTATATACTCATCAAGACAAATAATTTTGATTTAGTGAATTTTTTTCCAAAAGTGCATAGATTGAGAGATAGCCATTTTTGCTACAAATTCAAAGTCTGGAAAAGGGGGTGAAAAAGAACAAAGTTGTCATTTCCAAATTGATGCAATTTTTTTTACTAGAGCATCAGATTTAAAATATGAGAGTTTTTATGAGTTCCTTGTCATAATTTTTTTCTATTCCTTATATAAACGTTTCTCTAGTTCCTGACATATTTTCTTCTGCAGTTCATTGAATTTGGCATTTCAATAAAATTACACCAGTGGAGAAAATGCACAAAAATGGTGAAAATGAATTTTTCAAGAAGCCATAACTTTCATCTCAGAGATCGTATTGGGTCACGAGTACAATCATTGGAAATATGATTCATAGGAGGATATCTGGGAAATATTATAATTTGGATAATTGTGATATAAATCTTCATGAATTGAACATAAAAAGGACATGTAGCCTTAATTGACAATTTTTTTTATGATATGTATAATTATAACAAAAATGGTTGTTTGCATATTTAGCATAATTAAAGGTATAATTGGATAAATTCAAGCCTAGGATTGGATATTAGGGTCATGGAAGAATGACATAGCTTGTAGAAGTTGGATGAGGAAATAAAGAGCTATAGGGAAAGTAATGAAAAGTGAATAAAGAACTCAAGAAGAGTGGAACAAAAGTATTAGTCAACAAATATATAATCTAAATGAATTTCAAGTACAAAATAAATAATCCTCACATAAGAAATGAAGCTAGTAGGTGAAGAATGTCATGGGAATAGAAAGAAAAAGTAAGACTCCATGGCCTTGAAGGTAGAGATGTGTAGATAGTTGCAAGCTTGATGTGAAAGAGAACAAGTAGCTTAAGGGGTGATATGTGAGTCATCTCTATGTGACAAGCATAGGGGTTCTTGGGAAGGATTTTTTAGATATGACTTAGCTACTTGTATAAAATTACTCAAAGAAATAAATCCACTTATGATATCAGAGTTCAAAGTGGAAGTAGGATACCAATGCAAAGAAATTAGGGATAGAATAATGAAGGTTCTTTTTCTTAAAAAGTGTTTGTTGGCATAGGGGCAGACACGAGGTTCAACACTAAAACAACACACCAACAAAACCCTAAATACTGGCCCTTTCAGAAACATCTAGGAAGTAGATGAAATCTCACCCGAGGTAGAGGTAGGGGTAGTTGTAGGAATCTGATGTCTGCAACCTTAGTTGGGACACAAATATGTGATTGTAACACCTTAATAGAGAACTTAGCAGTTACAATTCATCAATATTCATCTTTAGCTTATAGCATAGATAAACCCTAATAACAGAGAAACGAAGTATTCATATAGATCTAACATAATCAAGCACTAAGCACATCAACATAGATCATATCTATCATTCATTCACATTATTCATCACTAAGCTATCATATTAGATTCTCCTAAGCATGTATCAGTGCACTAAGCATTTAATCACATAAACAAGAGAACAACCATAAAGCACAAAGCAACCACAACATAGGAGATACGTGGTTCACCCCCACCCTGGGGATACGTCCACCAACTCTTCTTCTCTTTATTTCCTTATGTCAATCTTCTACATGCACAGAGCCTTGAGATATTACTCCGCAGAGGACAATATATCTATGCGCACTTTGCTAGATCCTCTTTCCCTAAGTTATAGAACAAAGCCTTTCACAGTCTCTTACAATCACTTGTACTTAGCTTTGCAAGTCTCACATAGTATGCACAAAGCAATTACAATTACCACTTGCACTTAGCACCTAGCACCACATAGATGCATATCTCCTCACATCACCTAGGCTTCTATTTATACATTACAAAATCAATCCTAAACATGGGTAAACCCATGGGTTGACATCCCCATACCCGTTACATAAGCCCAAAACCCAAAAATCCCTAAAAAGGTTTTGAGATCCCGCGATCTCTACTTCAACTTGCACTCTGCCTTCGACAACCTTTTGAAGTCCCAAAAATAGGTCGAACATGACCAAGGATCCTCAAAACTTGGTTAAGGGCCAACAAGCCCCCAACACTCACTTGTGACTCATCTCGAGTCACTCTGATATGGGTAGCTATGCTTCAATATCCTCGAGCTTGGCTCGAGCTGCTTCGACCTGTTTTTACGCCAAGGCCTCCTACTCGACGAACTCTTGGATCACTGCTTTGTTGACAGGTCCTTATAAGCACAGTTCAGCTGCAGTGATGACTTTCTCCAGTTTTTCTCCTCGTCCTTCGATATCTGAAAACAGTTGGCAAGACTCATCCTGTATTGGTTGGAGCCTCTAAGTCACTTCCATGACTTTTCTCTGAATGTTGTGGACATATTGTTGACCAGTGCACTGTTCTTGGGATCGCTTCAGCTTCTCAACTGCTGACAGGGGATTCAACCACACCTATATTGTTTCTTCTTTCTCCTTCGCCTCTTGGAACTGTGACTCCAGTGCCTTCAATTCAGGATCTTCAGTGAGTCACTCATAAGTCTAGGTGCTGTGATCACTTAGTTGTTTACATTCCATGGTGAGGACCTTGATTCTTTCAACTGCGCTTTGAGCAGTTGCTTTTCTTTGATATCGCACATCCTGTGGAGTGTTGGGCACTATTCGGAGTTCTAAGTCTATGATTCTCTGTTGAAGCTGTTGGATAGCTTCCGCCAGCTACACTACTTGATGCTCTATTGGTTCTTCCACTTTTTTCTCTAAGCCCTTCATAGAGCGAAGTTCTCTGCTAACTACTTCTTTGACTCCAAGCTGCTCTACGAGCAAGTTCTCTTTCTCTTCATGGATCTGTGCTTTCTCCTCCTCAAACTCTGTCTGTAGAGAATCCTTCTCCTGCTGCGCAACTCGAAGTTTCTCTATGACTACTTCTTGCACTTGCTTTAGGGCCTTTGTGGCTTATTTTGTTTCTTCTTGTGCACAACGAAGGAGAGCTTCAGTTTCATCATCTAGTCTATGGAGTTGGGCAGGCTCATCTCCCAACTTTGGTTCTTCTGAAGGCAGGGGCGCAGTGGACACTGCATGACTAGATTGAAGGGCATGTTGTACCCCTCTGAGTTCAACCTTGATTCTATCGTACATCTCCTACTGCTTGGCTTCATGTCTCTGTAATATTTCCTGCGAGGCATCATTTATATCTGTGATGATGAAGTCGAATTCATTGACCATGAACACAATTCACATCATGGTTTTTCTAGCTCTTGAATTCTTTCGTGAGGTAGGTTTCATGGGGGAGATGTTTCTTTTCTTTGAGGGATCAGCCTCATCAACAGGATCCCTAGGCGGTGTTACTTCACCTTGTTACTTCTAATCTTCTTTTCCATTTTCCTCTTTTACTTCGTCATCACCTCCTTGTCCAGGTTATATTGAAGCAGTTTCATATGATGCACTGGTCAAGTCTTGTACGTATTCGGTCTTCTTCCTTCTGTTGGTTCCAGGTGTGTCATGTTCTTGGTGAGTGGCCTTCGAGATATCAAGTTCAGGATCAGACATCTCTATAGGGTCAAAAGGGATAAGGAGGTCTATTGATCAGTCCTTATTTATCTCCTCAAGGTCCTCCTCTTTGAGATTATAGTATGACTGAATCTCCTCTTTATGCTCGTCTGCTCACGTAGTGATATAGATGAAGTGTCGATCTATGCGAAACTTCATGAGTGGTTTGAACTAATATAGGGTGTTTGGCATCATGTGAGGGATAGCTTCGATGGCCCTCTTCAACTAGATATAGTACATGTGGAAGACTACATTCGACTGCCACTATTTTCCCATATCGCTCGAGTACCAGAGAGTGGCGAACTTCGCAGCGAGTGGCTTGAACGACTCAATGTACAGGAAGGTCGCACCTTCCAGAATCTTGCAAGAAGTAAACGCTATAAGGATTAGGATCCATCTAAATTGGAACTCATGGTGCTGATCCTGAGCTTCACAAAAATCTAATTCCATCTGGTTGAATAGGTACTTCACCCAGTTCATCTGGAATCCTTCTACACATTTCTCGATGAGGTCAACAATGAATCCTTTAACCTGTGTAGGTCTGTTCTTCCTCACGATATTTCCTACGATCAACTGGAATTCCATGTGCACTATGCCATTCTATATGGAAGTTACCTTATAGCCTCGCATCCCCTTTTTTTCATCACCATATGTGTCTTTGATCCTCTGTGCCAATGCGTGATTTGTACCCTTTATTGGGTAGAAGTCATGTGGGTCGGGTCCCTGCATGCTCAATCTGGTGATCCTATGGATCAGCGTCAGATCGACTGTGATGCGTCGGTATATCCAGAGATAGCCTCCATGGTAACATGAGAGCAGGATATTAACACACGCGTTGACCTCCTGGTTCCTTCCAAAGTGCGGTATCTTCATTACATTCAAGAGGGTGGACTGCACGAGGTTCATAGTTAATGGCTGGGGTATGATTTTTGAGTTCTTCCCCTTCTTCCTGGTCAATTACTTGTAAGGGAAGAGCATACTATGTTTCTTGCGGTCTCCTAGGTTGAATTCATTGAACTTCAACATTGTGATCTTATCCTACTACATTCTAACTACATGTATCCCCTTTGAGAGGCACACAATAACCATGGTGTAATCAAAGTCCTTCGGGACACTGTCACAACTTACCGTGCCAGCCAAAGGTGGGATGTAGTCGGGTAGGATAGTTGGGATTAAGTTCACATTTTCCAAGTCATCTTCGTGCTTGGTTCTCTTCTTTGTTGTCAGTCGGGATGGTCTAGATCCATGAGTAGTTGACAGAGAGGCTTGCACTCTTCTCGTTGATGATGCTTGAATACCTACAGACATTACTTTTTCGGCCATAAGATCGATGAGAACTTCTTTGAAAAATTTCTCTACAATGCTGAGCCCGTTCGAAATGCACGCTTAGATCGAATAACTCAGGTGGATGAATGAGTGTGAAAATAAATGGAACAAGTGTCGATCTCAATAAACATAGTGCGGTAGCAATGAGTTGGCTAGGATACAATTCAAAAAAGTGTTTTCGGTGAAACAGTCGATGCACTAAGTAGAAAACGATATAACAGATCTCTCCAATGGACAAGAGGCCTTCATCAATGCATTTTTGTCCATTACGGTGTGGTCCTAACGGTATAATGGCAATATTTTTGGATATAACTATTATTCTAACCATTTGGGGCATTAGGATAATGGTTATAATGCTTCCAATGGATATATTTCTTCTCCATGGTGAAGTGTCATGTTGTGTTGTTCTGATATCTCGACGAAGTTCCAGTTTTGTAAACCTTTCGTCTGCGAAGTCCCTTCTGGAACATTATGCAACTTTTCTACCTTGGATATCTTATTACTGAGCCTTCTAGCCTTCTTTCTGGTGATATTCATCTTGGTATCCCTCTTTCCATTCTGATTCTTATCTTCTTTTGGCATAGTAACTTCACGTTGTTGAGATTCTGTCATAGGGTTAGAGAGTAATATGTCTTCTCTATCTGGGGTAGGTGTTCTACTCGTCTGTGAGTCTTCTTGTTTTCTTTCAACTTCGACATCCAAGTTTTTGGTTCTAAGTATCTTTGATTTGTTCTCTTGTTCTTCTATCAAGTGTGCTATCCTCCTAGTCAAGAAATCTTTTAATTCTTGCTTCTTCTGCTCTAAGACTTCCTCTTCTTTCCTTCTGTCCTGATCCTTCTCAATCCAAGTTTTTCCTAGTAATATAGCAAATGGAAAATTGTTCTCAATGAATTTAACAACCTCAATTTCTTCCTCTGTCAAAATTCCATGAGTACTCATAGATATCTGGGTAAGTCTTCCACATAGGGTTATCAGTTTTCCTCTAAATAATCTGATTCCTCCTAATGAAGGAACCATAGCAATTTTTCCCAAAATTTCCCAAGTTTGTTCTCTCATGATATTCACCCGTGTTCCTTCATCCATAACATAGTCAATGTCAAAGTATCCTATTCTTGTTTCTATGCACTCTTTTTCTTTGAATATTTCTGATAAGTCGATATCTCTATGATCATTCAGGGTTTCTTTCATTTGCAGTAATACAATCTCTGATTCTTTCTAGGGTTCTGCCATGATCGTAGTTTCTTTACCTTCCTCAGGGTTTCCTTGTCTCATATTCATTCTTTCTATCTTAACAATCATTCTAGGGAAATCCATAACTTCATGATCCACAATTTTACAACAAAGACAATTAGGTCTTCTACCAGGGAATTCCTTAGCCATATGTCCCAGCCTTTTGCAACTATAACAAAGGGTTAATCCTCTCTTTCTCTTAAATGATCCCCATCCCTTTCTATACTACACACTAGGATCATAGTAGCTAACTTGCAAAAAAATATTTCTAGGATCTTGCATTTGTTTGTTAGTCCAAACATTCTTTCCATGCATATAAATAACATATATTTCACTATTCTTATCAGATCTACTCCTATCAAATGTTCTTTCTTCTATTTGTGCACTAGGACACACTTTATCAAACATACCTAGATCCATATTTTTGAAACAAAAATTTCCACTTATCTTACCTTTTCAATCAAAACTTTTCGTTGTTCTTACCTTTATCAGAGCACAAAGCTTCAAGATCTTACCTCTTTTCTTCAGATCAGACTTCTTTTCTTAGCACAAAGATTCACAAGTCAATTAGAATGTTGTGCACTAGTGTAACATATATACGCACATAGATTTCTCTTTTCTTCAGTTCCCAGCAATCACAGTTTCAGGTCTCGATAATGGAACCATTTTTTAGCACAGGGGAAGACCTAACGTTCAATGCTACAACAGTGCAGCAATAAAACCATAACTACTGGCCCTTTCGACAACACCTGCGAAGCAAATGAAGTCTCACCCGAGTTAGAGGCAGGGGTGGTTGCAGGACTCCGATGTCTGCAACCTTAGTTGGGACACAGATCTATGATTGTAACACCTTAACAGAGCACTTAGCAGTTACAATTCATCAATATTCATCTTTATCTTACAGCGAAGATAAACCCTAATAACAGAGCAGCGCAGTATTCATACAGATCTAACATAATCAAGCACTAAGCACATCAACATAGATCAGATCTAGCATTCATTCACATTATTCATCACTAAGCTATCATATTTTATTCTCCTAAGAATGTATCAATGCACAAATCATTTAATCACATAAACAAGAGAACAACCATAAAGCACAAAGCAACCACACCACATGAGATACGTGGTTCACCCCCACCCTAGGGCTATGTCCACCAACTCTTCTTCTCTTTATTGCCTTATGTCAATCTTCTACATGCACAAAGCCTTGAGATCTTACTCCGTAGAGGACATGATATCTGTGTGCACTTCGCTAGATCCCCCTTCCCTGAGTTACAACACAAAGCCTTTCACAGTCTCTTACAATCACTTGCACTTAGCTCTACAAGTCTCACATAGTATGCACAAAGCAATTACAATTACCACTTGAAATTAACACCTAGCACCACATAGATGCATATCTCCTTACATTGTCTAGGATTCTATTTATACATTACAAAATTGGGCCTAAACATGGGTAAACCCATGGGCCGACATCCCCATACCCGTTACATAATCCCAAAACACAAAAATCCCTAAAAAGGGGCTGAGATCCCACAATATCTGCTTCAACTTGCGCTCCGCCTTCGACAACCTGTTGAAGTCCCAAAAATAGGTTGAACATGACCAAGGCTCCTCAAAACTTGGTCAAGGGCCAACAATGCCACTGAATGAAAATAGACTTCCATTGGGAATGGCTTGAGTTGGAAAAGTATGGCTTTAGAAGAAATTTTTAAATGAAGTAAAGAGAACTATTTCTACAAAAAAAAAATCCAATGTACAACTAGAATTAATAGTAGTGATGTGGAATGAGTATGGGTACTTTGATTTAGGAATGTTGTGGTAGTAGAGTGATGGAATGTTGTGAGCTACCTCACTCCAAGGTGTTGGAATGTTTCATAAAGGTAAAGTTTGGATAGTATTGCTTAAGAGAAGTTGTTGCAAATAGAACACATCGATTGGATTACAGAAGGGCCAATTGGAACTTGGATGGAAAGTGTTCAAGAGATGGACTAGTAGTTCATATTAGCAGAATGGGAGCACACAAGGAAGCAAGGATGTGAATAAATTTAGGGAAAACTAGCTACAAAATAAATAAATAAGTGAATTGAAACATAAATCCACTAGAGTGCATGATGCATACAATGAAGTTAGATACATTAGTAGGCATGTTAACAATGAATTTTTGGTGCATATGGATGCGCATTTGTGCATATGTACATTCTTGGATATGCATATGAAATGCTTTTGGACTTATAATAGTGTGTTAT
Organism: Picea engelmannii; assembly: GCA_009831015.1. NCBI lineage: Eukaryota > Viridiplantae > Streptophyta > Pinopsida > Pinales > Pinaceae > Picea > Picea engelmannii. The sequence goes on from ML811473.1 coordinate 13,174, forward strand.
TGTGAAATCACGATGTTATGGAAATTGAGTATGACTAATGATAGATTATGTATTCAGTAAAAGTGATATAACATGATTAAATAGGTGGATGTTGCTGCTACATATGAATTCCATCCATGTGAATACCGATGAGGGTGGTAGGAATGGTAATCAAAAGGAAAGAAGAGGGAGAATGTAAGCTTTTACAAATACTAGCTAATCAAATAGCATCAAGTAGGTTGATAACAACAATGTAGGTATGCAGTTAGTTTCTTCTAATGCATTAATGTTGAAGGGAATTGAGGTAATAATTATGTCATGTTGATGGGTCTAAATTCACCCGACAACAACAAGGGTTACTCCCTGGTACACAGTCCCAACTAGACTATGGGTTGTTTGGATTAGGAGTCTCATCCAGAATTTGGCTCGGCTACCATTGATACTATTTTTGGGGTTTTGGTCGATTATGGAATGGTTTGGTGATGAGGATGGATGATGAGTGGATATGAAATGAAATGATGTATATGAATACTATGTATGAAATGAAAACTAGTCTATTACTAATCTACTTTAACCTATCCTAGCTAGGAGCAAACTAAAGTAACTGACGAGTTGAAAATGAAACCGAATCCTGCGTAAACTCCTACACATATGGCTGGAATAAAATAGCAGAATAAGAAACAAATGTGTACACATACATATACCCATATTAGTCTAAATTACAACAAATGCACACATTAACAACTCAAAAAGCTCAAGGCACAAAGATATTCAAAGAAACACTTAAAACTATAGAATATCATATATTGCATAAGAATTAATCCATAAACAAAGTAGCATTCTTACAGTCTATATGAACATCATTCATCTTCACTTGAAATAATTCACCGCTTAGATTTCTTCACACATAAAGAATTCCTTCTCCAAAATTTGGCCATGAGGGCTTCTCTTTATTAGCAGTTTCAACAATAATACATGAAAAATCTAAAAAAACTCTTCAATTTTAGTTGACATTGTGTTCCCAAAATAGTTCAGAAATAGACAATGCTTAGAGAGTCAAAATCCCTTTACAAATGGGCTTCCCCTCTACTTTATACAATTTTCTAAATAACTCCTAGGTGACTCTTCACCTTCTTCTTGAAGAAGCGGTTACAAAAATGGTTCAACTTCCTATTCCAAATGACAAGTGTATAATAAGGACAAAATTGTGGTTGGTTGAGAAAAAGAGAAAATACAAAACATGTTCTACCATAATTAAGCCACTATTTCGTCTTCATTTATGGGTTTTTGTCCCATATGTACGTTGTTCAGATATCTAGTTGGTCAAACAAGGATTTAATTCTCATGTAAACTAGTTTCTCCAAAGATGCATTGTTCATGTTCACGATATCTTCCAGGGTGCTCATGTCTTTTGCTAGTGTGGTCATGAAAGCTTGTATCATGGTGTGGATTTTTACCGGTTGCATCAAGTGTTGATATATAAGGTTAGTGGTGATGGTATTAGTTGTTTCAAACACTACTCTCCTTTGATTCGTTTTTTCATGCACATTTTCTACCCACTCCTCTGTCACAAGATTTCTCCCCGACGCGTATAGCTTTGGTAGTATGTTGCTCTTGATCAATTATTGCGTAGCTTTGTGTATCCTTGATCCTATTTCCAGTGATTTAGTAACCTCCCTATCGAATTTTTTCCCCACCTTTTGACAATGGTCAAGTTCATGTGGCTCTGTTTTTCGATTTTATTTTGATGGTCTGTACAATTCTGGAGGCGCAACAAGATTTTTAGTTATCCATCTGTCGATGTCATCAATACATTCTCATATAGTTGTGTATTTTGTCAGATTTGTTTGTATCTGATTGTTCTACTCAATGATTATTGCATCTTCTTCTTGAAAGAGATCCATGTTAGCATACATGTATATGATGGATTCTTATATCTCACTTCTGACCTTTTTTTCACTAACCTTGAAACTTTGAAGGCTTCTTTCATCAATCCTGAATTGCTAAAATTTTGTTCCAACTCCTTGATATTTTCTTCTTTCTCTTCATTATGTTGGCACAGTCTATGAATGTTGTCTACATTGGCATTCATAAATGTGGAGTTGGTTGTAGTTGTAGCTATGGGATCTTCCCTTACATCTCCTGTCAGAGGAACATGTGTGACAACTGAGATAGGAATTCCTTTTGTCACCAACACTTTCTTCACTTGTTCGTGCACAATTTGGCCTATATTTTTGTAATAGGTGAAGCTTATTAAGTCAAGAACCTCACTTGGTTAGAATGGTTCCCAGAACCCAAGCCTTAAATTTCCAACCTATATGTTTGTTCCTATATCTGCAATAGACATTTCTGGGATATTTGTTTCCATTGGGTGAGTTTTGCCCCCTCTGTCTTCTGCCTCTTTTTGTTGTCTCTCAACCTTAGCCGCTTTGTCGGATACCTCTTTATATTCCTTTTATGCTTGCTCTATTTTCTCTTCTCTTTTTGTGTGCTCTTTTTGTTTGAATTCTCTCTCTATTGCAACTTTTTCCTCTACCTCACTTCTATCCCTGGCCTTGTCTACTTCAATGTTTCGTTTCTTCTTTCCTGCATCATTTTTCTTTTTTATGACTCTCTATTTTTACCTCCTCTTTTTATCAGTCGATTCTTCCTCTACCTCTTCTATTGAAACTAAATGTATCAAGGAGGAAGTACAAGGAGATTTCTCAGCTTCTTCTTCCTCTGTTTTCTTCTTGGCTTCCTCCCTAGATTTTTCTTCATCTGTGATCCTTCCTCTTAGTTGGCCACACCTATTGAAGATGAAATCATTGTAGGTTCAGGAATTTTGGTGCACTTCTTCCTATTTCCAAAGTTTTTTTTTATATTCCCAAGGCAGGCCGATCTTGTTGAAATGTTCTCTCATAGTGTTTTTTGGGTCATGCCTCCTATTTCTCTCTTCCCTGAAGTGATAAGATGAAAATGTATTTACCTCTGCTTGGGCTTGCTTAGTATTTTTGAAGAAGTAATTTCCAACATACAATGGCAGTGGAGGCCAAATTTATTTCTTCAATTGGTATAACATTCCTCCAACTCCATGTATTATGGTCTAGTATGTCAATTCTTGGAGTACAATATTTTTGGGTACAAACCAGGGAAGTATATGGGGTGGTTTCATTGCACTATATATCGTTATATAATTTTCATGCTCCATGAGATACTGGTCCCCAATTATCCTTATGATCATTATGGCCTTGTCAGTCATGCATGGGGGAGTGGCACAGAAAATGAAATCATATAATGGGGCCAGAAAGTGTTCACATATCCTTTGGTATTTTGTGTGGTACTTGTGTTCCCAAAGCACCTTACAGTATACATGAATTGTTGGGTCATATGGTTTCCAACTCCACCCCATCCTAGGGTATTTGTGAGTTGTGCACATGATTTCCAGCAAGTACAAAGACATATGGAAGCTTGGAAACATTCCTGGTTGGTATTCCTTTACCGTAGATATGGCCACCGTGAGATTCTTAGATAGGATGTGTAACATCCCCGACCATCAACCCCACTGTTGGGCAACGCTACTACATTGAACAATCTCATACATATATAATGTGTATTAAATTTAATTAACACATTTAACATAGAGTTACTGTTACCATTCATAATTAAATAGAATTAACAACAATTCATACATGCAATGGAATGCATGATAACATTTCACACATACATGCATCACATATGAATTAAGTATAGAATTAATACTTATATTTTAAACTGACATAAAACCACCAACTGGATGCAAACCTTCCACGAACCTCCCAGCCTTAGATTGTGTTGCTCATCACTCACAACAATAGGTCACCTCGGAGCTGGGACTAAGCTCCATCGGTAAGGGAATCCTAGGTTAGGCAAGGTCAATAGGAAGAAACCCATTTTATGAGGATGGATTCTCTCCTAGGAGCCACTTATGCCCATTTCTCATAGACTCTCATTCCCCACATGCATGTCCCACCCTAGGGGTATACACCTTCACTGTCACCCGGACGGTCCTTCGGCTGCTAAACCTCCCTTGCCTTGGGCTTCAACAACAGGCTGGACTGAAATTCTGAGAGATCTTTGGCATCTACAGGACCCCTTCTAGGATTTCTCACTTCCTCTGTTCACTCTCTCACCTGGATAGAGTCATTCACAGGCCTAATAACCTGCTTCTTCAACCACAACCACCTCTCTCACCTGAAGAGAGTGTTGCACATAGACCTAACAACCTGCTTCTTCAGATGCGTTCCATCATAAGGAGGACAACAATAAGACTCATAAAGGAATAGATGATGGTATCCAATCACACTCAACCAAGGGTATGTGGCCACAACAACCCACATTTATAACACACACGGGATAGACAATTACGGTATGCTCAGGTTTCACAGAAGATAACAACCCAAACAATTAAGCAAGAACTTGGATTTGTAGGGTGGATAAAATTGGATTCATAGGACACAGAGGTCGACCTTTCCCTCCCGAATGGTTTCTCAGATGTGCATGGTTATGAAGAGGTCCAACGCAGAGGTAAAACGGGTTCAGATTGAGGATGTGTCAACTTCTCAGGAAAACATCACAGGTTGGCCTCACTGTTCAAATAGTTGACAGAATAATGGAGGAATACCCCCCAACATGGCTCAATTCTTGAGTTAAATTGCATGTGCCTAGGCCAACACATGTCTCCCATGAAGCTGCATGCACTCCATCAAGTATGCGTTCCCTTTTCTAGGAACTTAGGATAAAAATATTCCTTTCACACCACTTTAGAATAATAATAAATTATTATTCAATGACTTAAGCCCTCAATCTTATCCCCTCTTCCAACATTTCAACCCCCTCTCCCTTATGCATTCTTTATAAGCTTAGTCCCCCATCACTCTTTATTCATGGTTGGTCAACACACAGTGATGTTTATATATTATATTAATGATCTGCATAATTACATATACAAAATCAGGCTCCTGGCCTTTAACACCTAGGCTCTCCAGCCTAAATAACACATAATCCCACTAGATTATATACACTTGGATCACCAACATATAAACATGATTACAATACATAATATAACTAGGGCATGCCCTTGGGATATTACAATCCCCTCCCCTTATTTTTTCACTATCCTCAGTGCAACTTTTACACAACATCAACAAGATTTTCAAAATCTTCAAAAAGATGTGGGTATTCTGTCCGCATAGCATATTCATGCTCCCATGTTGCGTCCTCAATACTGTACCAGATCCACTAGACCTTTACAAGCCTTATGGATCAATTCTGGAGTTGTTTTCTTTTTCAGTCCAATATGCGCACACGAAGCACTTGCATGACACCTTCTTGCTCCACCTAAATCACATTCCAATCGATTACATGATTAGCATCAGGTATATATTTATTAAGCAATGAAACATGAAACACATTATGTACATTCATGGATGTAGGTAATGCAATCATATATGCAACTGACCCAATCCTTTCTAGGATTTCAAATGGCCGACAAAATCTGGCTACCAACTTGGCACAATTTCCCAGCTTTAAGGAACTTCTGTTAGCTTTCACTTTCAGGAAAGCATGGTCACTCACTTTAAACTCTCCGTGGGTTATGTTCTTATCAGCATAACTTTTCTACCTGTCTTGGGTAGCCTTTAAATTCTGCTTAATTTTTAGCATATGTTCTTCCATTTCCTTGAATAACTCTGGCCCAACTATTTCCCTATCAGTTGGATTATCCCATCTTACTGGAGTATTTCACTTTCTGCCATAAAGTGATTCAAATGGGCTCATATTCAACGATCCTTGATACCCATTATTGTAGGCAAATTCTACCAAGTGTAGGTAGTCTTCCCATTTATATGGTTTGTCCATCACATACATCCTTCGTATGTCTTCTATCACTCAATTCACCCACTCTGTTTTCCCATCAGACTCAGGATGATAGGTTGTGCTAAAGTTCAAATTCATTCCGAACCCCTTCAATAATCCTTTCCAAAATTTTGAGCTGAATTTTGGGTCTCTATTAGACACAATTGTCTTGGGGATACCATGCAATCGTGCCACTTTGTTGGCATAGGGTATACCCAGGGTTCAACACTTCAACAACGCACCAACAAAACCCTAACTACTAGCCCTTTCAGCAACACCTGCGAAGCAGATGAAGTCTCACCTGAGGTAGAGGCAGGGGTGGTTGCAGGACTAAAGTGTTTGCAACCTAGTTGAGACATAGATCTGTGATCACAATACTTAAAGAGAACTTAGCAGTTAATCATTCATTAGTGTTTAACCATTATTCACATCACAGGGAGAAACCCTAGTTCTAGAACATCACAGTATTCAACCAGATCTAACACTTCTAAGCACTTAGCATATGGAAATAGATAAGATCTAGCATTCATTCATATTACTCAACACTAAGCTATCATATTAGATTCATCTAAACATATATTATTGCAGTAATCATAAATCACATGAAAAATGTAACAACCATAAAGCACAAAGAAACCATAACACAGGATATACGTGGTTCAACCCCAGCGTGGGGCTACGTCCACCAACTCTTCTTATTCTTTATTGTCTTCCTTCAATATTATTACATGAACAAATCCCTCTTACAATATGCACAGATCCTTCTTACAGTTACTTGAACTTAGCTCTGCAAGTGTTCAACTCAGCATGCACAAAGCATTCATAACTATCCGCACTTAGCTCACTGGCCTCTTCCTACATCGCCTAGATATCTATTTATACATTAAAATATTCCTAAACATGGGTGAACCCATGGGATGACATCCCATACCCTTTACATAAGCCCAAACCCCAAAAATCCCTAAAAAGGGGCCAAGATCCCATGATCTCCGCTTCGACTTGTGCTCCACCTTCGACCAGCCTGTCGAAGTCCCAAAAGAGGTCAATCATGACCAACGTTTCCACAAAACCTGGTCAAGGGAAAATAGGCCCCCAACACTCACCCGTGACTCATCTTGAGTCACTCTTCTCTGGGTAACTCTACCTAAAACTCCTCGAGGTTTTCTCGAGCTTCTTTGACCTGCTACTTCGCCAGGGCCTCCTACTCGGTGAACTCTTGAATAACTTTCTCGTTCACAAATCCTTCCAAGTGTTGTTTGACTGTAGTGACTACTTGTTCTAGTTCTTCTCCTCATCTTTCAATCTCCTCAAATAGTTGGCAAGCTTCATCTTGAACTGGCTGGATATTCTGAGTCACTTCCATGACTTTTCTCTATATGGCATGGACTTTTTTTTGAGCCATGCGCTGTTCTTGGGACCTTTTCATCTGCTCAATTGTTGACAAGAGTTTCAACTACACTTGTACTATTTTTTCTTGATGCTTTTCTTCCAAGAGCTATGAATCCAGTGTCTTTAGTTCAAGGTCCTCTGTAAGTCACTGATAAGTCTGTGCACTTCAACTACTAAGTTTTTTACATTCCAAGGATAATTCTTTGATTCTCTCAACTGTGCTCCAGACAATTGCTTCTCTCTAGTCCCACACGTCCTACAGAGTGCTTGGCACTATTTGTAGCTCTAGTTCTGCTACTCTCTATTGAAGCTGTTGGATGGCTTCAACAAACTTCGCTACTTGACTCTCTATTAGGTCTTCTTCTATCTATTCTAAACCTGTCATAGAGTGAAGTGCTCTGTTGACTGCTTCTTTAACTCTGACATGTTCCATGAGTAGTTGTTCTTTCTCCTGCTGGATATTCTCTCTATCCTCTGCGAACTTTGCTTGGAGGTCATCTTTTTTCTGTTGTGCAACCTGAAATTTCTCTATGACTTCCTCTTGTACTTGCTTCAGGGCCTATGTGGCCTGTTATTTTTCTTCTTGGACACGACAAAGGTGAGATTCGGTCACATCTTCTATTCTGCGGAGTTGTGTAGGCTCATCTCTCGACTTTGTTTCTTCTGATGGAGATGGCGTAGTATACCTTGCGCAGCTGGAGTGAATGGCTTATTGTACCCCTCTCAGCTCTTCTTCAATCCTTTCATACATGGTCTCTTGTTTTTCTTCATTGCATTGTAGAATATCTCCTGAGATATCTGAGACAACAACAATGATTAGGTCAATGTCATCCACCGTGAGTACAATCTCCATCTTGGGCTTGCTATCTTTGGACTTCTTCCTCGAACAAGGTTTCATGGGGGAAAACTTTATTTTCTTAGATGTCTCTATGTTATCAGGGGAATTTTGTGGTTGTGTTACTTCACCTTGCTTCTGCTTGTCTTATTCCCGATTGTTCTCTTCTTTGTCTACTTCATCATCACCTCCTCCTCCTGATGACTTTGAAGCAGTTTCATCTGATACATTGTTCAACTCTTGTACCTCTTCTTTCTTCTTCCTTCTTCTACTTCCAGGTGCATCATACTCTTCATGAGTAACCATTGGAATTCTGATTAGATCGGGGTTGGATAGTTCAGCCTGGTCGACTGGTATAAGGAACTATATGAGCCATTCCCTAATGATTTCTTCCATGTCCTTCTCTGTAATCTTGTAGTATGACTGGAGTTATTCTTTATGCTCGTCTCCATGCGCAGTGATATAAATAAAATGCCTATCTGTGCAGAACTTTGTTATTGGCCTGAACCTGTCAAGGGTGTTCGGTGTCATACGAGGGAAGGAATCAATGCCCTCTTTGGCTGTAGGTAGTAGGTGTGGAACACCGCATCTGACTACCTTTGTTTCCTCATGTCACTCTAATACCAGAGCATGGTGAACTTTGCAGCTAGTGGTTCAAATGGCTCAATGTCAGGGAAGTTCGCTCCTTCTGACATCTACCAAGAAATGAAGGCAATGAGGATCAAGAGCTAACTGAAATGGAACTCATAGCCCTGATACTGAGATTCAAGGTAGTCCTATTCTAACTGGTTAACTAGGTATCTCACCTAGTTAATTTGTATCCCTTCCATGCATTTTCCGGCGAGGTCAATGACAAACCCTATGACCTGCGTGGGTCTATTTTTCTGGACTATCTTACCAACAATCAACTGGAAAGTGAGGCGCACTACACCATTATGGATGGAGGCTACCTTGTATCCTCTCTTACCCTTCTCCACATCACCATAGGTGTCTTTTCTTTTCTGAGCCAGGGCGCAATCTGTAGCCTTCCCTGGATAAACTTCTTGTGGGTCTGGTCCCTGCATGCTTAATCCAGTGTTCCTATGGATCAGTGCTGGATCGATGGTAATGTGTTTGCCCAGCCACAAAAACCACCATGGAAGCATGATAACAAGATTTTAACGCATGTGTTAACCTTTTGATGCCATCCAAAATGGGGTATCTTCATTACATTCATAATAATGGACTACGCGATGTTCATGGTCCATGGTTGGGGAATGATCTTCGACTTCTTTACCTTTGTCTTGGTCAAATATTTGTGAGGTGCGTGCATGCCATATCTCTTTCAGTCTCCCAGATTATAGTCCTTGATAGTCGTTGTCAGAATCTTCTCCAGTTATGGTTTATCTGCGCGTATCCCCTTCGGGAGGTATGCAGTAATCAACGTGTAGTCGAAGTCCCTCAGGACACTATCACGACTCACCACACCAGCCAGAGGCAAGATGTATTCGGGCAGGATGGATGGGATGATCTTCGCATTCGCCAAGTCATAACGATGCTTGGTTCTTTTCTCGATTGCAACTTGAGATGGTCCAGATCCACGAGTAGTCAATGGGGAGGCTTGCACTCCTCTCGTTGATGAGGCTTGAACTCCTATAGACATCACCTTCTCATCCATGAGGTCGATTAGAATTTCTTCGATGGACTTTTCTACTGCGCTAATTTTGTCCGACATGCACGCTCGAGTTCAAGTATCTTAGGTCGACGAATAAACACTCAATAAAATAGAGAAGGTGGAAAAGTCTCAATAAACACAACGCGGTAGTATTCAACTCTTTGTGGGCTCAAATAATCACTATTTGCAAAAGTGTTATCGGTGCAACGTTCGACGGGATAAATAGACAACGTCATAATGGTTTCTTCCAATGGGTCAAAAAACCTTAATCAATGCAATAACATTTGTTATGGCACAGTCCCAACGGTCTAATGGCAAGATTTCAGGCCATAACTACTTTCCTAACCATTCGAGAGAGTCGATCGAACGATCATAATGCCTCCAACGGTCATATTGCTCCATCATGGCGAAGTTCCAATCTTTGTTGTTCTGATATTCTGACGAAGGTCAAGTTCTGGAAACCTTTCTTCTGCAAAGTCTTCTCTGGAACTTCTTGTATTTTTTCTAACTTTTCTTTCTTCTTGCTGAGTTTTCTAGCCTTCTTTCCTGTAATCTGAGTTACTGGGTTTTTTTTCCCATTTTTATTCTTATCTTCTCTTGGAATAGTAACTTCGCGTTGTTGATGATCTTTCATAGGGTTCAAGGGTAAGACTTCTTCTCTTTTTGGGGTAGGTTATCTACTCTCTTGTATGGACATGTTTTTCGAGTCTATCTATGTTCTTTCAACTTCAATATCCAGGTTTCTGGTCCTTAGCAGTTTCGACTTGTTCTCATGTTCTTCTATCAAGTGCGCTATTATCCTAGTCATGAAATCCTTTAATTCTTTCTTTTTTTGTTCTAGAGATTACTCTTCTTGTTTTCTTCAGATCTAATATTTCTCAATCCAGGTTTTTCCTAGCAGCATAACAAATGGGGCGTTGTTCTCAATAAATTTAACGACCTCAAATTATTCCTCTGTCGAAGTTCCATGAGCACTCATAGATGTCTGGGTAAGTCTTCCACATAGGGTTATTATCTTTCCTCTAAATAATCATATTCCTCCCAATGAAGGAATCATACCAGGCTTTCCCAAAATTTCCCAAGTTCCTTTTGTCATGATATTCACCTGTGTTTCCTCATCCAGAACACAGTCTATGTTGAAGTCTCCTATTCTTGCTTCTATGCACTCTTTCTCTTTTAATATCTATGATAGATTGGCGTCTCTGTGATCATTCAGGGTTTATTTCATATGTAGTAATACAGTCTCTAATTCTTTATGGGATTTTTCCATAGTCTCATTCTCTTGGCCTTTATCATGGTTTTCTTGTCTCATATTCATTTTTTCAACTTTAGAAATCATTCTAGGGCAATCCAAAACTTCATGGTCCATAGCATTACAACAAAGAAAACTAGATCTTCTACCAAGGCATTCCTTAGCCAAATGTCTCAGTCTTATGAAACTGTAACAAAGGGTTAATCCTCTCTTTCTCTTAAATCATCCCCAACCTTTCCTGTACTACGCACTAGGATCATAGTAACTAACCTGCAAACAATTATTTCTAGGTTCCTGCATCCATTTGTTAGTCCAAACATATTTTCTATGCATAAGAATAACATATATTTCATTATTTCTATCAGATCTACTCATATCAAATCTTCTCTCTTCTAACTGTACCCTAGTTTTCAGGCTAGGAAATTTTTTATCAAACATACCTAGATCCATATTTTCGAAACAAAAATTTTCACTTATCTTACCTTTCTCAGAGCACCGAACTTTCAAATATTATCTCTTTCCTTCATATCTGCTTCCTTTATTATCACAGAGCTTCACAAATCAAGTAGAATACTGCGCACTAAAGTAGCATATCTACACACAGAGATTTCTCTTTTCCTTAGTTCCCAGCGATCACAGCTTCAGGTCCCAGAAATGAAACCATTTGTTGGCACAAGGCAAACCCAGGCTTCAACGCTTCAACAATGCACCAAAAAAACCCTAACTATCGGCCCTTTCGACAACACCTGTGAAGCAGATGAAGTCTCACCTGAGGTAGAGGTAGGGGTGGTTGCAGAAATCGAGTGTCTACAACCTAGCTGAGACACAGATATGTGATCACAATACTTACATATCACTTAGTAGTTAATCATTCATTAGCATTTAACCATTATTCACTTTTCAAGGAGAAACCCTAGTTCTAGAACATCGCAGTATTCAACAAGATATAACACCTCTAAGAACTTAGCATATGGAAACAAATCAGATCTAGAATTCATTCATATTACTCAGCACTAAGTTATCATATCAGATTCATATAAACATATATTATTGCACTAAGCATAAATCACATGAACAATGTAACAACCATAAATCACAAAGAAACCATAACACAGAATATACGTGGTTCACCCCCAGTGTGGGGCTACATCCACCAACTCTTTTTCTTCTTTATTATATTCCTTCAATATTCTTACATGCATAGAGCCTTCTTACAATATGCACAAATCCTTCTTACAGTTACTTGCACTTATCTCTGCAAGTGTTCAACTCAACATGTACAAAGCATTCATAACTATCCACACTTAGCTCACTGGCCTCTTCCTACATAGCCTAGATATCTATTTATACATTAAATAGGCCTAAACATGGGTGAACCCATGGGCTAACATTCCATACCCATTACATAAGCCCAAAACCCAAAAATCCCTAAAAATGGGTCGAGATCCCGCGATCTCCACTTTGACTTGTGCTCCGCCTTCGACCATCCTATCGAAGTCCCAAAAGAAGTCAATCATGACCAGATTTCCCACAAAACCTCTTCAAGGGCCAACACACTTCCCTCATAAAGATATCCATAACACTGGATACCTTGTGAGTAGTCTTAAATGGGATAAAATGGGAAGCTTTCGTAAGGTTGTCCACCACCACCATGATTGAATCATGATGCTTGCATGTTCTAGGAAATCCTGTGATCAAATCCATTGTCACTACTTCCCATTTCCACTCAGGAATGGGTAAAGGTTGTAGAAACCATGTTGGGTGCCTATGATAAGCTTTAACCTTTTGACACTCCATACATCTAGTGATGTAATCTGCAATCTCTCTCTTCATACCTAGCCAAAAGTAATGGCTTTTGACTGATGCCACAATTTTCTGATATCCAAGGTGCCCGGCATAAGGCACATTATGCATTTCATTCAAAATCACAAGTTTCAATTCCTGGAAATTAGGTACATAAATTTTTTTCTTGTACAGAAGTGTTCCGTCAGTTTCCAACTTATAATTCTCCACTTTTTGTGGCATATTACCTTGTTGTATCTTTGCTACGAAATTCCTATACTACAAATCTGTATTTGCAGCCTCCGAAAATTTTCCCTTAATATCATTTAGGTACATGCTAATGGATGTAGCATGTAACTCATGTACTCTCCTGGTGAGTGCATCACCCACTTTATTCTCCTTCCCTTTGATATGCTTGATATCAAAATTGTACTCACAAAGAAACTCCAACCACCTACTTTTTTTAGCATTCAAGTTTGGATGATCAAACAAATACTTCAGACCGTTATGGTCTATCCTCAGTTTGAACCTCCTTCCCATGAGGTAATGCCTTTTCTTTAGAGTGTGTACTATGGATTCCAACTCCATTCCTTTTGTGCTCTTTCAACTTTCTAGATTCATAACATATTGCGAATCCATTATGACTGAGGACTCCTCCCAATCCTTCTTTGCATGCATCTGTACACACTACAAAGTCTTCATTAAGATCTGCAATCCTCATGATTGGAGCACTGGTTAAAAGTTGCTTCAATTGTTGGAAGCTTCTCTCACAATCCTTTGTCCATTGAAACTTCTTCTCCTTCCTTTGTAAGGAAGTGATAGGGTGATCTATCCTCAAGAACCCTACGATAAACATTCTATAATAACCAACTAGACCCATAAAGGATCTGACTTTTGTCACATTCTTTGGCATTGACCATTCTATGATGGCCTCAATCTTCTCAAGATCCATGGTTATCCCATCCTTAGAAATAATATGCCCCAAGTAATGGATCTGTTTTTTATAAAATGAGCATTTTCTCAACTTGGTATACAACTAGTTCTCTCTTAGCACCTGCAACACCATCCTCAAATGTTGTTCATGCTCTTCCTCTGACTTGGAATACACTAGGATGTAATCCAAAAATACTATGACAAACTTGTCCAGGTAGTCCCTGAATACACCATTCATTAGGCACATAAAAATAGCAGGTGCATTTGACAACCCAAAAGGCACCACTGTGAATTTGTAATGACCATATGATGCAGAGCCCCCTTCTCTCCTAAGGGTTGCGCAACCTCCTGGTCCAGGATCAATTAGGAAACTGAGTCTGATTGACTCTTCGAGCCTCTGCTAGACCCCAAACCCACTTACATAGGTCGTATGAGACCCATGGGCCTTCTCTTGAGCATTATTCCAATCTCAACGCCAAACAGGCTCTATCTCTTCTCTAGCTAAGCCCTTTTCCTTTACATGACCAAGGTTGTGACCACCCACCTATTCAAAAGGTGCGTCACAATTTTGTGAGTCGGGTATTTGTACACATGCCACTTCGAATATCCCGATCATCAAAATCCTGACAATGACCTAGCGCTTGCTAGTTCCTTCCTTTTTCGCTTCCCAAGTGACCCCTCATTATGACCTGGGGATAAACCTTTGAGCGTGTTGGGGTTTCGTGTATCGAGTATTCTTGATGTGAGGCACCTCTATCTTCCTGATGTCTGAACTCCCGATGTTTTATATCTGATCGTCCATATCCTCCCTCGATCTAATAGTCATGATGATTTCGGGACTTCGTGTTTCGCGAAGTCGAAAGACTTATCACCTCAGATCCTTCGATCCCTGAAATGTTGATATTTCACCCTAGATAATCAACAGTCTAGATATCTCCTAGATCCAACAGCTCAGATCAAGTCACGGATTCATGCCTCACGAATTCTTGGCAATCATCCCTTTGAATTCTCCCAAGCACGAGTCAGCGAAATGTTGATCGTTCGCGACGCACCCCTCCTAATGGATGATTTTGATTCTTTAGTGTTCAGATTGAATGGCTGAGGTCTTTTTCCCTTGCACTTATGCTATATACAGAGTTAGAATATCTTCTAGGTGTCCAAAGGTTTCAAAAATTTGATCCTTGGATGAGTTCGATTCTTGGATCTCTTTAATACTTATGAAAATTGTTACTCCTCCTGAGCTTGGTCTTGTGAAGACTTCGATTTCCTGCGCACTCCTTGTGTTTTAGGGATTTCGATAACTCATATTCTAAGGATTCCTTGAAGAGAAATTCCTCTTGTCCTCCTAGAATTCTCCTTTATCGGTTCTTCAACTTCTTGCAAAGTCCCTCCGACACTTAGTCGAGTCTCGGATATGTGCACTCCTTGCACTAGATATTTACGAAGATGTTGGGTTCTTGCGGATGACTATGCACGCCTTGCACCAGTCTCTTTTCACTCCTTACAAAGGGGAAGTTTCATGTTATCTCTTTTGATATTTGGAACTGAAACAGATTCCATCACACACTCCTTGTGTTCTATGTGCACACCTTACACCAACTCAATAGAAGAGAAACAATTGAAACTTATCCTAATGTTCACAGTTCCATCTACTCATGAAAACAAAATGACAGAGGATTGTAAACAATTTTCACACCATGCATTGGATCAATTTTTATCTATTCTATTCATAAGTGAAAAATGGTTACAATTGTGATCAAAAACCAAAAACTGAAACTGAAATCTCCTACTAACTTGTGGCTCTACAGCCACGCATCCAACTACCAACTAACTAGCTTATTCACTATTTATCTCAGAGACTCTTAGGGTTTCCCCTGGATATCTGTCTACTCTAAAACTTAACCTAACAACTATCTAGACCTATTGCATTTCAGAGTCGTAGTGGAATCTCCCACATCGCTCGTAATTGTTCAAGCGTGCCTCCAAGATTTTTATGGCATTGGGTTCAAATATTTTCTGGGTTCAAGTGTGCCTCAAAAGATTAATTTCAACATTGAGTTAAGTCAGACTTCAAAATATCTACTGTAACTACCAACGTTGAGCTCCCGTACATATTCCTTGATGTTGATAGGTTTTTCTCCACACGATTGACAATGATGCTCCTGCATCATACTCCCTTTGAAAAAAATTCATTGACTCCTGTCCATGAGCTCTTGCGCTGTATTTCCATGCTTCTGGACAACAAATTATTTTTACCAACTATCATATTCTATCGGGTGCCCCTTCCACTTGACCAGATATTTGAAATAGGTCTTTCTTCTAGTATTCTTTCCAATCCTCTGATCAATGATCTTCTCCATTTGTGGCTTTTCAGCTAGTGGCATTTGTTTTTCCCACTAGATATTCTCTTGAACTTATGATCCCTCTATGTCATGTTTCCTATAAGGATACAAGTCTGAAAAATTGAATATGGGCGATATTCCCACATCATCTGGCAGCTCGATCTCATAGGTGTTTGCATCAAAATTCCTCAAGATCTTACATGGTCCAATTTTCTTGATCTTTAACTTGTTATATGTTCCCCTAGGGAACCTTTCTTTTCTGAGATGTGTCAGAACCTGATCTCCTACTTCAAATTGAAGTTATCTTTGATGTTTATCAACTCTGCGCTTGTATTCCTAGTTAGAACTCTGTAGCTGTCCTCTGATTTGGCTAAAGAGCTTCTGCATTTCTGCAGAAAATCTTCTACTCCAATGCTCCTGATCTCACTCTATTCCAAGTCTCTCAACTCATATACTCCCCTGGGTTGCATTCCATACAATATTTGGAATGGTATATTTCTAGTACTCCTGTTTGGTGAGTCATTGTATGCAAATTCTGCTTGTGGCAGGATCTGATCCCACTGATTATGGTGTTCAGTAACCAAACTCCTCAATAAGTTTCCCAAAATTTTGTTTACCACCTCAGTTTGTCCGTCCGTCTGAGGGTGATAAGCTAAGATGAAGGAGAATATGTCCCCAAATTCCTCCATAGTGTTCTCCAAAAGTGACCAACAAATTATGTGTCTTTGTCCGAGACAATGCTTATGAGTAGGCCGTGAAGTCTTACAACTTCCTTGAAAAATAGATTTGCAACATGTGTTGCATCACTCATCTTCTGGCATGGGATAAAATGTGCCATCTTTGAAAATCTATCCACCACCAAAAATATGGAATCAAATCCTCTTTGTGTTCTTGGAAGTCCGAACACAAAATCCATTCTTATTGCATCCCAAGGCCTCTCTGGTATTGGCAATGGTTGATACAATCCAGTGTTTTGTCTTTTTCCTTTTTCATGTTGGAAGATTCTACACCTGTTCATGAATTTATCACTTTTGTTCTCATACCTGGCCAATAGTATGAACTGCTCAATTGTGAAAATGTTTTATCATGTCCGAAATGTCCATCCAATCCTCCACTATGCTTTTCCTTCAAAATATTATCCCTCATTAAGCATTTTGGTATGCACAATTGATTTCCCTTGGACAGAAATCCCTCTTGAATCATATGTTATGTCCACTGGCTTATATCTCTCAGCACATGATTCGCACATGCTTCATATGCTTCCTTGAAATCTGTATCATCATAATACATGTACTTAAGGTGTTCAAACCCCAAGGTCTTCACCTGAAATTCCTACAGAATCAAACATCTCCTGCTCAATGCATCAACAACTTTGTTAGCATTCCCAACAATATGTTTTATGACAAAAGTAAAAATTTTCATAAACTCAACTCATTTTCCATGCCTTTGATTCAATTTTTCTTGTCTGGTTATCAATTGTAAAGCCTGGTTATCGCTATACAAGACAAATTCTTGTGGAACAAGATAATGTCTCCATTTCTTCAAGGCTTGAATTATGGCATAAAACTCCTTATCATACGTGGAGTATTTTCTCTTGGTCTCATTCATATTCTCACTGAAATAGGGATCAGGTTGATTGTCCTGACTCAAAACTACTCCTATTACAACTCCACTTGCATCACATCTCACCTGAAATGTCTTTTCAAAATTCGGCAAGACCATAATTGGTCGTTATGTGATTTTCTCCTTCAATATATTGAAGCTCCTCTCGGTCTCCTATGTCCATTCAAAAGACTTGTGTCTTTTCTTCACTGTGTCCATCATTGGCACACAAATTCCATTGAAGTCAATGATGAACTTCCTATAGAAACTTGCTTATCCATGGAAACTCCTTACCTTGAACATACTCCTTGGTGACGACCATTCTTTAATCATTTTCACCTTCTCTGAATCCATCTTCAGTTCATTTGAAGAGATCACAAAACCCAAGTAAATGAGTTTTGTCTTCATAAAAGAGGACTTCTTCAGATTTATCAGTAGCTTCTCCTGCTTTAGCCTCCTAATCACTAATTTCAGGTTTCTCAAATGCTCCTCTTTAGTCCTGCTAAAGATTAGTATATCATCTAGATATACAACCACAAACATTCCAATGAAATATTTCAGTATTTCATTCATCAACCTCATAAAAGCACTCGAGGCATTTGTTAAGACAAATGGCATAACAAGCCACTCATGCAAACCTTCATTTGTCTTAAGGGATGTTTTCCATTCATCACCTTCTCTCATCTTGATCTAGTGATATTTTCTTTTCAAATCTATTTTAGAAAAGAAATTTGCTCCACTTAAACAATCCATTAAATCATCCTTTCGTGGCAAAGAAAATATGTGCCTGATGGTGATATTTTTAATGGCTCTTGAGTCTATATACATTCTCCATTCTCCATCCTTCTTTGGACTCAACACAGTTGGTACTGCGCATGGACTCAAACTCTCTCTGACCAAACCCTTGTCTAGCAACTCCTGGACTTGGTTCTTCACTTCCTCATTCTCTCGAGGCGTCAATCTGTATGCTGCTTTGTTTGGTAGACTTTCTCCTGGTATCAAGTCAATATGGCAATTGATACTTCTGATAGGTTCCAATAAGTTAGGAAACTCATCCACCTCTATGTCAATGAAATTTTCCAGCAATTCCTAAACTTCTTCAAGCAAATCATCCATCTAAGAGCTTGTAAGGATAACTCTAGGTTTCCTCACCACAGTGACCTGCATCTCTTATTCTTCCTTGACTTCTTTTAGGAGTTCCTTCCCACTCATGAGAAGTATTCTTGTGTTGTCTTCATCCTTCACTTTATTCTCCTTTATTGGCAATAACATGTGTGTCTACCATTCTTCTCCAAGGTGTATGTATTTTTCCTCCCATCATGATCATGATTGACGTTCCTGTCAAACTGCCATGGTCTTCCCAACAAAATATGACATACATCCATGGGAATTACATCACATAGAATTTCATCTCTATATCCTCCTATCCTAAATTCAACCAAGCATTGTTTAGTAACCATTACTTGGTGTCTTTTCTGCAACCATGAGACTTTGTATGTCTCTGGGTGTGCAGTTGTCTCCAGCTCCAATTTATCCACCATATCTATGGATAATAAGTTATCAGTGCTTCCACTGTCAATTATCACTTTGCATACCCTGTCTTTAGTCTTGCAAGTTGTTCTGAAGAGACTATTCCTATGCACTGGCTTCTCAATTTTTGCCTCTGGTTTTAAGAGAACATTCCTCAACATTAGGGATCTTCTATCCTATGCTCCTTCCGCTTCAACATTTCATCTCTGTGCTTCTAAAATGTGAGCTTATCCTCCTCCTTTATTTTCCTTGGGGAATTCCCAAGACATGTGCCCTATATTTCCACAGGCATACCATCTTATTCCTCCTATGTCTCTTCCTCTAGAAGAGTTCCTTCCACCACCTTGTCTTTCTCGGGAAATTCCTCCTCTTTCTGAGTGACTACATGGTCTCTTAGTCTCGTCCTTAGACTTATGTTTTCTATCATGGGCAACTCCCTTACCTCTGTTTGGGTTTGGGTATTTACCTCTTCCCCGCTGACTTTTCTTCCTGGACAACTTCTCCTCTGCCTTCAGCGTAAACTAATAAGCATCCTCCACTATTCTTACATACATCATGTTGAGCTCATCCTGGATTTCATATCTCAAGCCATTTATATATCTGGAAACTTTTTCTTCATCTCCTTATCTTTGTCCAGTTCTAATGTTCAACCTATAGAACTCCTCTGTGTACTCCTTAACTGTCATCCCCTTTTGTCTCAGGTTCTGCATTTTCCTAAACAGATTGATATGATAATCCTTGGGCATGAATTTAGCCTTCAAATTGGCTACCATTCTATCCCAAATCTTTATATTTTGCTTGCCTTTTCTTCTCCTCTCAGCCTGTAGTTCATCCCACCACATTGCTGCATGTCCCTTGAGTCTGGTGACAACATGTCTCACCTTTATTTCCTCATCAACATCTTCATAGTCGAAATATTTGTCCATGGATATTATCCAATCTAGCAGCTCTTCAGAATCTAAATTGCCTTCATACATTGGGACCTCTATCTTCGTTCTGCCTCCCAATCTATCAACTTCTCTCAGCAAGTGTTCTTTGGAACAATCCTCTCCTACAGCTTCTTCGTCGACATTCTCTCCCACTGCTTCTTCTCTCTCTGCATCGCCGATGTCTCCAGTGTCAGGTGCTCATCTCTGTGCTGCTTCCATTGCCTCCAATCTTGCGTGAAGTTCTCGCATCTCCCTTTCCATAGCTTGATTGGCTAAAGGTTTCTCTCCTCGTCTCCTCGAAAACATTGTGTCAACTATTTGACACACAGAGTACAACTCTGAGTTCTTTTGTCTCCTCTCCCTTGCCTGTTGTCTACAAGAAAAACTTGGCCCTGATACCACTTGATGGTATTAGACTATATCCCTTCACCGTCTTCCTTTTGTCTACAGTCTGCAAACAAAATTTAGGCTCTGATACCACTTGATGTAGACTCCCCTTCTATTCCAAGGGTTGCGCAACCTCTTGGTCTAGGATCAATCATGAAACTAAGTCTGATTGACTCTTAGGGCCTCTGCTAGGACCCAAACCCACTTACACATGTCCTCTCTCCTAATACATAGGTTGTATGAGACCCATGGGCCTTCTCCTGGGCGTTGTTCCAATATCAATGCAAAACAGGTGCTAGCTCTTCTCTGGCTAAGCCCTTTCCTTTACATGATCACGATTGTGACCACTCACCTCTTCAAAAGGCACGTCACGATTTCACGATTCAGGTATTTGCACGCAGGCCACTCCGACTCTCCCGATCGTCGAAATCCTGACAAGGACCTAGTGCTCACTAGTTCCTTCCTTTTTCACTTCCCACATGACCCCTAATTATGACCTGGGGCTAAACCTTCATGCACATCAAGGTTTCACGTATCGGGTATTCCCAATGTGAGGCACCTCTGTCCTCCCAGTGTCTCAACTCTCGATGTTTTAGATTTGATGATCCAGAACCTCCCTTGATCCGATGGTCACGAATATTTTGGGACTTCGCATTTCGTGAAGTCGAAAGACTTATCACCTCATATCCTTCGATCCCTAAAATAGCGATATTTCACCCTAGATAATCAACTATCTAGATCTCTCCTGAATCTAATGGCTTAGATCAAGTCGCGGATTCGGGCCTCGTGAATTCTTGGCACTCTACCCTTTGAATTCTCCCAAGCGTGAGTCATCGAAACATTGATCATTCACCATGCATCCCTCCTAATGGACAGTTTCAATTCTCTAGTGTTTAGATCGAACGACTGAGGTATTTTCCCCTTGCACTTATGCTATCTTCAGAGTAAGAATATCTTCTACGTGTCCAAAGGTTTCAAACCTTTTCTCCTTCGAAGAGTTCAATTCTTGGATCTCTTGAATACTTATGAAAAATGTTACTCCTCCTGAGCTTGGTCTTGTGAAGACTTCAATTTTCCGTGCACTCCTTGCATTTTAGGGATTTCGATAACTCAGATTCTAAAGATTCCTCAAAGATAAATTCCTCTCGTCCTCCTAGCATTCTCCTTTCTCAATTCTTCAACTTCTTGCAAATTCCCTCCAACACTTATTCGAGTCTCATATCTGTGCACTCCTTGCACCAGATCTTTACGCAAGATTTTGGGTTCTTATGGATGACTGTGAATGCCTTGCACCAGTCTCTTTGTAATCCTTTCAAAGGGGAAGTTTCGTGTTATCTCTTCTGAGCTTTGGAACCGAAACAAATTTCGTCATGCACTCCTTGCATTCTGTGTGCACACCTTGCACCACTTCAACAAAAGAGAAACAATTGAAACTTATCCTAATATTCACAGTTCCATCTACTCATGAAAACAAAATGACAGAGGATTGCAAACAATGTTCACACCATGCATTGGATCAATTTTTCTCTGTTCTATTCATAAGTGAAAAATGGTTACAACTGTGATCAAAAACCAAAAACTGAAACTGAAATCTCCTACTAACTTGCGGCTCTACAACCACGCATCCAACTACCAACTAACTAGTTGATTAGACTCATTCGGATGTAAAAAACCTCTATTTATCTCATAGGCTCTTAGGGTTTCCCCTGGCTATCTGACTACTCTAAAACTTAACCTAACGACTATCTAAACGAGTTGCATTCCAGAGTCGTAGTGGAATCTCCCACTTCGCTCGTAATCATTCAAGCGTGCCTCCAAGAATTTTTCAGCACTGGGTTCAAATATTTTCTGGGTTCAAGCACGCCTCAAAAGATTAATTCTAGTGTTGAGTTAAGGAGGAATTCAAAATATCTGCTATAACTTCTAGCATTGAGCTCTCATACAGATTCCTTGATGTTGATAGGTTTTTCTCCATGCGATTGACAACGATGCTCCTGCATCACCATACCTTATTCTGAAGGTGGTCTTGTTTATGTATTCATCCTTTATCCTTACCTAGTGATATCCTGACCTAAGATCTATCTTTGAAAATATCTCTGCATCCTTCTGATCAAAGAGGTCATCAATCCTCGACAGAGGATATTTGTTCTTTACAATTACTTTGTTCAACTGTCTGAAATTGATACACAATCTCAACGTCCCATCCTTATTCTTCATGAACAAGACCGGGGCACCCCAAGGTGACACACTTAGGCATATATACCCCTTCTTCAGAATCTCTTCAAGTTGCAATTGCAGTTCTTTCAGCTCTGGTGTACTCATTCTGTAAGGAGTTTTTGACACTGGAGTTGCTCCAAGCATCAGGTTTACAGAGAAATCAATATCTCTCTTCGAGGGTAGTCCAGGTACCTCCTGAAATACATCTTCAAACTCTTTTAGTACCTCATGGTATTCAATATTTGAGACCTAATCCATATATGCTTCCTCCACATGGGATGCAAATAAGTGACAACCTTTCCTATATCACTTCTTCAGTTGCATTGATGAGATTTCTCTGATAGAAACAACTCTGGGAATTCCTTGGACTATTTTTTGATTTCCTTCTTCATCCAGGCTTGTTACAACAGTCCAAGATAGCATGGTGTTGGTCCAACTATTCCATCCCAATTAGATAGTCATAAGAACCTAAAGTCATAATGTTCAATTCAACCTTTGTTCTTAGTCCATTCATGTCCACTAGACAAGACTTAACTAACTCAATGACTTTTCTCTTGGTTCCTGTAGGCAGTTGCACTAACCAATACTTTTCATGTTTTATTCTCGATAATTGCAAACTTTCCACCACTCTAGGATCTATATAACTATGGCTATCCCATGAATCAATTAAAATAGTAAATGGTTGGTTGTTAATCATACCTTCCACTTCAATCATGTGCGACTGATATTCAACTTGCTTGTTGTCCAAGGCTGCATAGATCCTGGGTATTCTACTTCCCATGTCCTCCACTGTTTCAGCTTGTTGAACATTGTGGACAGTTCTCACTTTGTCATTTCTGTGGGGGAAATCTTTGTACCTATTGTTTCCTTTACATCCCCAACATTCCATAGGTGGATGTCTTGGAATTTTCCCACCCACTTCAACCTTCTTGGGCTCTCTAAAAGATGGTTGATCCGGATTATTTTCGACATGAAATGAGAGTGGAGATATAATAGAGAAATGCACAGAGATATTGAAGATATTCAATAATATAACAGAAATGTATCAGAGATGCAACCATAAACACATATATATAGTAAAACACAATTTCTATTAATGAAATAAATGTACAAAGACTGTAAAAATACATAGTGAAAGACTCACTAGAATGGTGGCAACTTATCTCTGAGAAGAGATGTGACGGGTACTCGCATTCACAAGAAGATTATTACAATGAGCCTCTGAAGGCCTTTTTACAATAAACAGGAATGCCAAAAACCCTAGACATCCAAAAACCTAACCCTAGGAGATGAAGCACCAAAAGTCATGTGGGTCCCGTTTGGGTAAGTTAGTACATCAACTTCCTGGGGTCGTAACTTTTGCATAAGATCTCCGTTTTAGGCATATGATAGCTCGTTGGAGAGGTATCATTGAGGAGATTAATTTTGGGGGCTCAATCATTCCTTTGGATATCATTGAGAACCTATATCTTGAAAAACCTTCATTTAGGCCCTCAAAATGGCCCCGGAAGTTAAAACCTGCTAAAAATAGTAAATTGCCAAAATTGCTAGAAAATTGTTTTGAGCCAGTCGAAAAAGGTGGGTGGCCACCAATATCCACCTGGATCAATCCTACCTCCTTAGGAAGCAATGGTATCTATTGTGTTGAGTTCCTGGGGGAGAGGGAAAAGCGTTTGTTGGATCTGCATCTTGGTGAGCTGCTTGTATTGCTGGAGACGTCGCGCTGCTTAGTTTGTGGAAGTCTGTCATGAACCTGTTGAAGCTAAGGTTGTTCAACAAGTTGAGCTACATGAGAGGAAGGTGTGTAGAAGGAATCTTTGCGCTTTGTTGCAACCTTGTCGACCTACTTCTGTTGGATAGAAGGTGCAGGGAGCGAGGTTGTAGTGGTTTCCGTGTCCTTCTGTTCCCCTTTTGAACAGATTGTGAAGAAGCTGAGTTTTGTAGTATGAGATACTACCTTTAGACACTTTTTAGGTGGAACAATAGTTGGAACTACCTCTGGTATTTTGTAGATATGACCCCCTAAAGTAACAATGACACTACAGGGTCGAGACTCATAAACAACATGGCGTCTCCACATATATGGTTGGCCCAAGAGAACATCACAGACATCCAGTGGGGAAACATCACATAATACCTCATCCTTGAAGGGTTGGATGCCGTATGACAATCAACATTTTTGGTTGACACGGAGATCTCATCCTTGCCGAAGCCACCCGATGTTGTATGGATGTGGGTGTGGTGTTGTCGACAATCCCAACTGTTTGATGACCTCTGATGAGATGAGGTTTTTCTGGCTTCCGCTATCAATAAAAAAATGTAGCAGGGTCCCCTTCACCCACATATGTGAATGAAAAAGGCATTCCCCCTCTTTAGGATCTATTGGTTCTTCTGGTTGAATTGTTGTGGTCGTGACAATAGCAGTGGGGTTTGCATCAATGATCTATCCTTTACCAGTATTTTCAGAATCAAATTCTGAATCAGGTTTTGGCTCCTTGTCTTTGATCTCAGCCACCAATGAATGTTTTGAGCGACATTCATCGGTGTTGTGCCAGGGGCTTTTGTGGAAATCACACCATTTTCTGGTGTCCTTCTTTTTCTTCCCGTGACCCTTCTTTTCCTGTGTCTTGGACTGGCTTTCGGGAGACTGTTTGTTAGGGTCGTCTTTGTCATACTTTGGTTGTTGTGGATTTGTAGACCTAAATTCCCATTTGTTCTGGTGCTTAAATTTCTGCTCAATTTTAACAGCATATCGATAAGCAACACCGAGTGATGAGATGTCCAAAAAATCCATTTCAGTCTGGATGTATCTGTGTAGAGCCCCGTGGTATTTTAGAACCAAATGTCGCTCAGAGTCTTTGATACCTAGCTTGGTGCACAAGGTATGGAAGGTATTGGTGAACTCTAGAACTACTTGGCCCCTCTCTTGCCGCAGTGTGGTCCATCTCATGTACTGGTCCTCATAGTTGCCAACAGGGTAATAATGTTCCTTTACCGCATCCACAAAAAAATCCCAAGTGGGATCGACCCCATATATTCCAGACTCCTCTGTGGAAATTTGCTCCCAGTAAGTTTCCCAAAAATGTTTGACATGAGGGAGAGCTTTAAGGAGTGTGAAGGTGATATTTTCTTTGTCGGAAAAATTGTGAACAGAGAAATAATCTTCTAGCAGAGTTAACCATTTTTCTAGGGCTTCTACATCTATCTGTCCTTCAAATACAGGAATATCAAAATTAACTTGCACCTTAAAAGGTGAGGTGCCTCCAAAGTGGCCGCTTAATGAAGATGTGCCTGATGCTATCGGCAGACATTTAAGGATGTGGGAAAAATTCTCCATCATTTCGTCCCTCTGCCGCGTGAGAGCTTGCTCAAGAAACAAATTGATAGGATCATCTGCTTTGTCATTTTTCTTTTCTTCCACCATTGAGGGTTTCTTGGGTGTGTGAGAGTGATTGTCTTCAAGAGAGACAAGCTCAAGACCCAACTTGCTATACTCGGACCTCGTCGGGGACATGCACTAAAAAAACGATCAAGAGGAGCCTGCTCTGATACCACTGATCCGGATTATTTTCGGCATGAAATGAGAGAGGAGATATAATAGAGAAATGCACAGAGATATTGTAGATATTCAATAATATAACATAAATGTATCAGATATGAAACCATAAACACATATATACATTAATACACGATTTCTATTAATGAAAGAAATGTACAGAGACTGTAAAAATACAGAGTGAAAGACTCGCTAGAATGGTGGAAGCTTATCTCTGAGAAGAGATGTGACAGATACTCGCATTTGCAAGAAGATGATTACAATGAGGCTCTGAAAGCCTTTTTAAAATAAACAGGAATACCAAAAACCCTATACATCCAAAAACCTAACCCTAGGAGATGAAGCGCCAAAAGTCATGTGGGCCCCGTTTGGGTAAGTTAGTACATCAACTTCCCGGGGTCATAACTTTTGCATATGATCTCCGTTTTAGACGTATGATAGCTCGTTGGAAAGGTATCATCGAGGAGATTCATTTTGAGGGATCAATCATGCCTTTGTCTATCATTGAGAACCTCTATCTCAAAAAACCTTCATTTAGGCCCTCAAAATGGCCCTGAAAGTTAAAACTTGCTAAAAATAGTAAATTGCCAAAATTGCCATAAAACTATTTTGAGCCAGTCGGAAAAGGTGGGTGGCCACTGATATCCACCTGGATCAATGGTTTTCCTTAAGGACTGTTCCTGAAAAAGGGTGTCATATTTCCCTTCTTCCTATGATCCATCTTGAATTTATTCTTGTCTTCCCAAGCCTTTTGGAAAGTAGGATTTTCATATTGCTGCTCAAACAAGCATTTTTCTCTCCTTATCGTTTGTTCCATAGTATTAGGGTCATAAGACTGAATCTTTTCCCCAATGGAAGGTGGCATTCCACTCAGATACCTTTGAATCTTGATAGTCTCATCTATGATGAACGAAACATACTTCAGTAACTCCAAAAGCTTTCATTCATATTGATCAATGGTCATGCTGCCCAGCTTGAGTTCAAAGAAATCTTTCATATTTTTGTCGTAGTATCTTTTAGTCAAGTATTTCTTATCGAAATACCTCTTGAATTATTTCTAAGTGATATCTTTCTCTCTAATGTGTTGCACCTGTACAAGTTGATCCCACCGCATGGATGCTTTTCCTTTCAATTGATACATTGCAATTCTTCCTTCAACATGAGAGGAATAATTCTGCAATTGGAAATATTTCCTCATGCCAAGCAGCCATGTTTCGACATCTTCCTCCTTCTTATGTTCTCAATATCTATCTCTTCTCCATTCCCATTCGAGTTCGACCCTTCATATCCCAAATGAACATCCATTCCTTTTGCTTCATTCTCTGAAGTAGAAGCATTCTTTATCTCCTCCATTTCTTTCACTCAATAAAGACTCTATTTGATTATGGCACTCGTTAAAATTATGAAACACGATGTGAAAACAACAGGAATTTGTCAAGTCATCATTCCTTAACAAATCCCACAACATTCATAAACAAATTTGATTCAAGAAAACGTTCATTTTTCATTCTTTGTGATTCTCGTTCAATCAAGAATTCCTGCAGATTTCTTCTTTCAGATCTCTGCTCTGCTAAGTTTTCGAGAACTAACCCCTTTCTCTCAGTTCCCAAACCCATGCGACCATGGGTCATGACCAAGCTCTAGATAAATAAGCGTGCACTCGGGCCTTTAGCCTTCAGCTTCAGAATATTTCCAAGCATAACACAAAAGTCACTCAAAGTTCTGAGTTACCGAACTCACTCATTAGGGTGGATCAATGGTCCATGTCTACCCAACATCCTACGACTGACACTCGCTATGGAACCTCAGGCGTTTGAGTTCCAGGACTTTGCGACTTCGAAATATTTAACATTCACACACCCTGAACCATTAATCTCTAAACACTACCATGAAACTTTGTTGATGTCATTATGTCACATCACTTACGCTTTTCCAAATTGTGGGGGCATGCAACGGTGTTTTGGAGTAACACACCTTTCATCCTGCAATTCTTCTGATGCCGACATGTAACCCCTCGGTGAAACCATGGTTTGGATTGCAGGATCGCCTTGGATAATTATCTTCCGTTCAACTTGGGTCCCCACAATGTCTCTTGGCCATTGATCTTGATGTATCATGATCAATGCCACTGTAGGTTCTCTGACCCTTAACTTCGTTACATAACCTCGAGTCCCACTCACCATATCACATAGGATGCCACATGGTAGAATACTAGAAACTGATACATGGCCCATTCAAATGGGTGACACTCGTCACATTCCAAATGGCATCTCAATTTTCCATGGGTTCTAAACCCACTAACACGTGGAACACATCCTATGTGTCCACATCACCTCTAGGTGATGTCATCATGACTCATCACTTCGGCTCTTCGGATTCGAGAGTTTCAACTGCCCTACGCTTGATTTTTCCCAGAGCGCTTTCTCCTAGAGTTCACAATATACCAATGCATGTCCTCCTTCACGATCAACGGCTATGAGTGACTTCAACACTTCAGCCTTCAAGAGTTTCAACTCACAACACTTTCCTCCTCATGAAGTACTTCCACCCGAAGTAAACGATCTCTTGATGTGTGTCCTTCACAACGGATGGTTGCGATCTACTTCGAGACTTTAGGAGTTTGTTACACTCCAAACTAGAAATCCTCCAAAGTGATTTTCCTTTGCCTTCCTGCACACAGATCTAACGGTCACTCTCTTTTCCTACGATCTACGGTGTATATATCCTTCAAAAGTTTATTCCTCAGTGCATTCCACTTCTCCCGACTGCCGAACTCCAAAAGGCTTCTAGGATAACCCTCCTGCACCTTTTCTGGATTTGATGGTCGTAAAGGACTTTCCTTTTTCCCAAACAGATCCTACGGCTCCAACACCCCAAGTGTTGAGTTCTCTCTCTTCATGGTCAAATACCATGCCAACTATGGTTTTATTATACCGCTACTTCTCCTGAGCTTCGTAACATGGCCAAGTAATCTCTTGGCACTCAAAAAAATTCTAAGGTTCGAAATTGGCTCCATCTGAACACCATTTCCACTCGAAACCTTGGGTCCAAAGACTACTTATCTGACCCATCCAGGCTCAGCATTGAAACCACAGGCTCAGATACCATATTGTAATGTCCCCGTCCATAAACCCATTGTCAAGCGACGGTACTACGTGGAACAATATCATACATATATAATGTGTATTAAATTAAATTAACACATTTAACATAGAGTTATTGTTACCATTCAGAATTAAATAGAATTAACAACAATTCATACATGCAACAGAATGCATGATAACATTTCAAGACATAGACATGCATAACATATAAATTAAGTACATAATTAATACTTATCTTTTAAACTGATGTAACACCACCAACTGCATGTAGACCTTCCATGAACCTCCCTGCCTTAGACCGCACTGCTCATCACTCTTAGCAATAGGTCACCTCAGAGCTAGGACTAAGCTCCATTGGAAAGGGAATCCTAGGCTAGGTAAGGTCAACAGGAAGACACACAGTTTATGAGGATGGATTCTCTCCCAAGAGACACTTATGCCCACTGGTCATAAACTCTCATTCCCCACATGCCTCTCCCACCCCAGGAGTATACACCTTCACTTTCACCCAGATAGTCCTTTGGCTGCTAAACCTCCCTTGCCTTGGGCTTCAGCAACAGGTTGGAATGGAATTATTTGAGCTCTGTGGCAGCTACAAGACCCCTTCCAGGAGTTCTCACTTCCTCTGTGCACTCTCTCACCTAGAGAGAGTCACTCACAGGACTGGCAACCTACTTCTTCAGCCATAACCACCTCTCTCACCTGGAGAGAGTGTTTCACACAGGCTTGACAACCTGCTTCTTCATCTCTGTTCCAGCACAAGGAGGAAAATAGTAAGACTCACCAAGGAACATATGGTAGTATCCAATCACACTCAGCCAAGGGACTGTGTGGCCACAACAACCCACAATTATAACACACATGGAATAGAAAATTAGGGTATGCTCAGGTTTCATAGAATACAACAACCCAAATGGTTAAGCATAAACTCGGATTTTCAGTGTGGATAAACCTGGGTTCACAAGACACACGGGTCGGCCTTTCCCTCCTAAATGGTTTCTCATATGCGTGTGGTTATGCAGAGGTAAAACGGGTTAAGTTTGAGGATGCGTCAACTTCTTAGGAAAAAATCACAGGTTGGCCTCACCATTCAGACAGTCGATAGAATAATGGAGGACTAACCCCCAACATGGCTCAATTCTTGAGTTAATTTGCATGTGCCTGGGCTGACACATGTCACCCATGAAGTTGCATGCACTCCATCAAGTATGTGTTCCCTCTTCCAAGAACTTAGAATAAAAATATACCTTTCACACCACTTTAGAATAATAATAAATTATTATTCAAGGAATTAAGCCCTCAATATTAGCCCCTCTTCCAACCTTTCAACACCCTCTACCTTACCCATTATGTGGAATATTAGTCCCCCATCACTGACTCTTCTTGGTCGGTCGACACACAGTTATGTTTATATATTATATTAATGATATGCATAATTACATATACAAAATCAGGCTCTTGGCCTTTAACACCAAGGCTCTCTAGCCTAAATAACACATAATCCCACCAACTTATATACACTTGTCTCACCAGCCTATAAACATGATTACAATACATAATATAAATGGGGTACGTCCTTGGGGTATTACAGGATGTATTCCCAGTTGAACGATGATCCCTCATCTACATAGTAGTATATTAAAGGCATGTAAGATAGGGAGAATTGTGATGCGTCAGATTCCCCATATAATCTGCACAGTATAGCTACGAAGTACTAGTAGGGTATTCTTAGGGAACTTGTGGGATATCCACTTTTAGTTCTATACTTGAATTTATTGTATACCCTGTATCATTTGGGGAACAACTCCTTTGGTGTGTACTCAAACTCACTAAGAAGCTTGTTATCGTCCAACCTCTTACTTTCTTTCTCAATATGATAACACTTGTCCAAATAATCTGGAATGTATGATGCTATGGGGTCTTTCCTTTCATTGCATACGTGTCTACCATTTACATATATGTTCTTTACAATCCATGTGATGATATCATCACATGGGAATATTGTTGGGTGTATTGAAACTATGAATATGCATAACTTTCTGATATTCTTGAATACTTGAAGTTCGTCCAAGTTCTTCAACTTCGGTGGAGAAATTATATTTTTTGAACATATTGTATATTTGTCCCCATTTCAATGTTTCCCCATCCTTTTCCAGTAGTCTTGACGTATCATCATTTGTGGCTCCGAAAATTTCTAACTCACCCTCTGCTTGTTGACCACTACCTGGGGCCTCAACTACAGATGTCTTGCTTGTTTTTTTCTTTCGAGGTAACATACTTGAAACTGCAATGAAAGATGATTTTAGTGCATAAATTAGAATATAACATACAATTGAATGTTACTGAAGAGTTTGAATTACCATAGGAATCATTAGTGTCACCACTATGTATGGAGTCATCATATAAGGATATTAAAGTGATGGAAAGCATGCTTGAGCAACTTGATGGAAATTTGAGGAAGAATGGGTGAAAAGTATGTTCAAAAGGAAAAAGTGGAGGTTTAAAGACTAACTCCTCCAATGCAAATTTAAATTTAAACTTTAAACTTTAGTTCATGCTAAAGTTTCTGAAGTTAAATATTTTCGGTAAGTGGAGTTAATAACAACTCCTCCAATGTGAATAATAGGATTTAAATTTAAATTCCCCAATATACAGGTGGATTTGTTTGAATTGGCTCCAATCAACAGAGTTAAGAACAACTCCTTCGATGTGAATCAGAGGAGTTACTTCTAACTACTATGATAACACATCAGAGGAGTTAACTTTTTCACTTCTAAAGTGAGATGAGGATCAACACATCTATTTGGAAATCCTCCAATTGTATTGGAGAAGTTAATAAAAGATCCTATGATACGATCATATAAGTTACCTATAACACTCTCGATGGCAAGAGTTTAGGGGTTCAATGGAGAATGGAAAATGGAATTTATTGCTTTGTGCTCAGCATAGAGACCAGGGTTTGGATTCCAACGGAAAATTCTATCAACGAAAGGTGTCCTAAAGGTCCAAATATTGTGTAGGGAAAATGGGTTGTGAATTCAAGATAGGGTGAAAGAGAGAGGTTTCACAGGGTTAGGTAACCACTATTCACGGAGAATACTAAGGATAAGGTAGTGTGGGGAACAAGAAAAGAAGAAGTATGAAAAAAATATGAGAAATAAAACCTAACCCTAGAAAGACAAAGAAAGATTCCTGTACTTGTCAACCTAATTCCATGTGGAGGATGGTGATAAGTCATGGTTTTGGATGTGATAACCTAGCATGCTCTAGATCTAAAGGAAATTCCTCCCACTTCATCTTTTTGGCAAGATAATGAAAAATCAGATTGTTTGATGTATATATAGAAAAAAGGGGGGGACATTAAATTTTGAGTTGGTGGAGTGATTATTATCAGAGGTCTTGAGAGGAATTTATTCGATGCACATCAGGGAACTTAGTGGTAAGTCCTTCGATGTTCATCAGAGAACTTGCTTTAAATTATTCCAAATATCTTGGCAGACTTGGATGTAACTCTTTTGATGTGAATTGAAGGAGTTGGAACCAACTCCTCGGATTCCATCAAAAGAGTTAGTATTAACTTATGAAATAAGAAAAGGGTACAGAGGTGAATATATAAACTCCCATGCTGTGAATTGAAGGAGTTAAAGGTAACTCCTCTGATTCACATCAAAGGAGTTAGAACTAACTTTATCGATTTCTCCTAACTTGCTCAAAAATGAAAATTACCTAGTACTTCCTTTTGCACATGTTTTCTTAAGGTGAACAAGATTTCTCTAAGAAGATTGACATGGAGTAGAGGCCAAAGAAAATCTCTTTCAAACATAAAAATAAGGGGCTCCATTTTCTAAAGAAGATGAAAATACAAAAAAAGGAAAATGGAGGGTTGTAGTACCTGTCACAACACCTCAGTTAAATTTCAAGATTTAAAATTTATATCTAATGGTCGAAGGCCTAGAGCATGTAAATGTTGTTGATGCTAGAATACATTTATATAAAATGTTAGTTGCATTTTTTTTATGATTGGTTATGGGATCATAACAAGGTCAAGTCAAGAGGCATACTCTTCATACAACAATGAATACCCATAGGGATAGTGATGTGTGAGTCCATGATATGGTTGGATATGGAAAGGCTTTAGCATTATGTGAGTGCTCAACATATTCCCCTATATAGTTGATGTTTGGATTGCAACTTCTTTGCCGACATGGAAGATCACTTAGGAATTATGTTTCCTTGTGTTGTGTATAGGTTGAAGATGAGGGTATCCAAATATTTGGGTAGTATTGGGAAGAGTTCAGATGATGTGCTGAGGCATTGGCCAAACCTTCCAACTCACCATGGTGCAGTGTATGACACAGTTATGTGTATTATGTAGTCAATGCAGGGATGCATTGTATAGATGTGGCCATGGGTATCGGCACCTTGATTTTATTTTATTTTATTGGTAATTATTTGTTACATTATGAAAAACATGTGGTGATGAAAACACATAATGATGGACAGTTGCATTATATTTAATATGAGTACTAGCTAAATGAGATTGAATTTTTATTGTTACAATTGCGAGATCACTTTTTGGAGTTGTTGAAAATATTACAAATGGTATTAAAGGAATTATTGAATGCAGTTTGGTGAATGCATGTATATATGACATAAAAATGATTATGCTAATAGATGAATTGATGTGAGTATGGATAACTCATGAATTTGAGAACAATTCTGGAGATGTTAGATAATTCAACAAGAAAGTTGTAGGTTAGAGTAGTTACATAATGGTGAATTATAGAAAATCTTTGTTGAAGGAATCGAGTAATAAAAATATTGATGGCTAGAAGAAAGAAAATAATGGTTGATAATACATGTGTAGAGGATGATGGTTTCATTCTTGTTACTAGTTTGATTAATGGAAGTGATTGAATTGGTGTTCGAATCAATTATGAGATCACTTTTCAAAAAAACAAAATATTGTTGTCATGTATATATATATATATATATATATATATATATATATATAT